>VMDO01037763.1:0-14060 GCA_007922755.1 Pedetes capensis | reverse complement strand
TTGGGAAGGAGGGAGGTAAAGAAGGCGAGCCGCGAGAGTCAAGACCATCGGACCTCAACTGAACACCAGCGGCTGTGGCTGTGCCTTTAAGGCTGAGCTGTACCAGCACTTAGCCTGCAGCATTCTATGCTGCAGGCATAGAGCCAGCACTTAAAGGGGTAGAGCCTTGCTCAATAGGGGCTGCCTGCTCCTTGCTCTCCATAAGGGGAGCACCCCAATAAACCTTCCCTGTCCTTTTCCAACCACCTGAAGGTCTCCCGAGGTCCTTCTTTCCGACACCGGTCACGTGTTATGTTGTGGGCTTGGCCCTAACTTTAGCCGGGCTAGAGCCAAAACCTCAACACAATCTTCTTTTGATGTTTCCTGCACAATTTAATATTTTCCCAGTAGAGTTGTTCACTTGTGCCATTCAAGCTTTGAATTTTTTCTTCAATTATTAAACTTGGGAGAGAGTGTGTTCTCTTTTGGTTTTCTATTTCTATCTCTTTGCACATCATTATTATGTTTCATTTTGTCTCCTTGAACTTCCCTTTGAAACCTTCTATTTAGTTCTTTAACTTCCTCATGTCTTTCTTGTACTTTAGCTGTTTGACATTCAAGGGCAAGCTTCAGAGTCTCTTCTGACATGTAATTTAGTCTTTTTCAAATAAACTTCTGCTGTCCTCATGAATGGTGTCTTTGATATCATGTCACATGTCACCTGTTCTTTGATCGTTAGTATCTAATGCATCAAATCTATCCTTCATTCAGCACTAGTTCTTGTTCTGAATTTTGATATTAAGGATTTCCATCATGTCTTTGCACAAATGTAGTCAGTTTGGTTCCTGTATGTTCCATGTGGCTAGTTACATGTATTTAGTCATCATTTATCTTAGTGAAAAATGTATTTGCCTTGAAAAAGCCCTTAGTCTGATAAAATTGTGTCATGTGATTTCCTACATGGTTTCTATCAACAAGACCATACATTCCAAATACTAAGCCTTCTTCTGTGTTTCCAACTTTTGCTGTACAATCACCAGTAAATATCAGTGCATCCTGATTGTATGTTTGATCAATTTCAGAATGCAGAAGTTGGTAAAAATCCTCCCTTTCTTCATTCATGGCCTGAGCAGTGAGTGTGTAGATTTGAATAATAGTCATATTAATTGACCTTCCTTGTAGGTGTAGAGATATTATTCTATCACTGACAGCACTGTACTTTAGGACTGATCTGAGATGTCTTTTGTGATGAGTGTAACTCCATTTCTCATTAAGTTGTCACTCCCATCATAGTAGACCTTATGATTATCTGATTCAAAATGTCTTGGACCAATCCATTTTAACTCTCTGATGCCTAGAATTTTGATGTTTATGTGTTCCATATCTATTTTGATGACTTCTAATTTTCCTAGATTCATACTATGTACATTTCATGTTCCAATTATTAATGAATGTTTACAGTTGTTCCTTCTCATTTCTAGTCATGCCAAATCAGCAAATTTGGTCAAATGTAGGTCCCTTAGGTTTTATTCCATTCCTATTATTAAGGTTGCCTCTACTTTGAGTAGGTAACTCTTGCTTGTTCATCTTTTGAGTGCCTTCCAACCTGAGGGTTTCATTTTCTGGCACCCTATCTGATAATGTTTCTTTTCTACTCATGGGATTTAACATGTTATGAATCCTATAATCTTATAACACATATAAATATTCAAATAATATTATATATACTGCCTACAGCCATAAGACCCTGGCATCCCATCTCATCAGTTCTTGGAAACTAAGCAGGACCAGGCCTGATTAATCCTTGGGACCACCTGGGGAATACTGGCTGTTGTAGGCTTGGGAGAAGGATGGCAGCCCACTCCCAAAACAATCAGTCATTGAAAATCCTTTGAATTGCAGAGAAGCACTGACAATAGTGCTGGCCATTGTACAATGTAGGATAGTGTTTCATCTGTTGTACATAGGGTCACTACGAGTTGAATCCTACTTGACAGCACCTAACAACAACAATTATATATATTTAAATCTCTTCTTTATTGAAAAATTTTCCATTTTAGGAATGAAATAATAATCCTATTCTTTTGTTTAAATGTATATATATTATATATGTATATATATGTATATATATGTGTATATATACACATATGTGTGTGTGTATATATATATATATACATCTATATATATCCATATATATATATATATATATATCCATATGTTTTCATTGTTTAGTTTATTACTTTGTTCATTATTTAGTTCATAAGAGGAATAAATAAACTCTGGGAAAATAAGAGAAAATTGATTACCCGTGGTGCTGGCTTCCTTTGAAAGAACTATTTAAAAAGGTAAGACACAGAATAAAGAGGATAATACACAGAAATGTAATTACAAATTTCTGAAATACCTGTCAAAGTTATAATAAATTTTTAGTCAGCAACAAATGATTGTCTTAAGTGAAAAAGAAGTAAAATAAATTTTAAAATCACCCAAGTAAGTTATATTTCTGAAATATTGATAATTTTCCTAGTAAATCATTTCTTTTTTGAATTAATTTTTTAGTTTTTTCTTTTCAATTAATGAATATTAATTGCACAAAATATTGTATTTCATGATGATATTTTCATACATGTACAGAAGGTAACATGATCACATTTTCCTCCATATATCCTAAACATATTGCCTTTTCCCCTTCCCATTGGTTCCCTTTGACTTCTCTACTAATCTTCATCCTACTTTTACACATTTTCTTTTAATTTTCAACATTTAAGAGAAGATGTGATATTTGTCTTTCTGAGTCTGGCTTATTTTACTTAAAATGATGATCTCTACTTCCATCCATTTTGCTGCAAATGGCATGAGTTGGTTATTCTTAATAGCTTAATAATAATCTGTTGTATCTATATCCCTCATTTTCCTTATCCACTCACAACTGCTGGACATCTAGGCTGGGACCATGGCATGGCTATTGTGAACAGTGAGGTGATAAGTGTGGGTATACAGGCATCTCTATTGTATGCTGACTTTGATTCCTTCAGGTATATACCCAAGAGTGATATATCTGAATATGGCAGTTCTATTTTTAGATTCTGAGGACCCTGCATCCAAATTTCCATAGTGGCAGCATATTCACTCCCATCAGGAGTGCATAGGAGTTTCTTTTTCTCCAGTAGCCTTACCAACATTTGTTGTTCTTTGCTTTATTGATGATGTTGTTGTTCGGTACCATCAAGTCGGTATCCAACTGGTAATGACCCTATGTACAACAGGCGAAATGCTATTGTCAGTGCTTCTCTGCTATTTACAGGCTTTTCAATGGTGGATTGATTTTTTTTGGGGGGGGGGGGTTGCCAAGTCCTTCTCCCAAACCTACAGCACCTGGTGTTCCCAGGCGGTTTCCTATCCAAGTACTAACCAGGCCCACCACTGCTAAGCTTCCAAGATTGACAGGATGCAACACCACAATGCTATGGCTGCAGGCCTTTCTTGATGATAGACATTTTGATTGGGATAGAAGAAATTTCAATGTAGTTTTGATATGCCTTGCCCTGAACACTGAGGATGTTGAACATTTTTTCATGTTTTTATTAAGTATTTCTTATACTTATGTGAAGATAAGTCATCATACCACAGGGACACATGCACTTCCATGTTTATTGCGGATCTATTCACAACTGCAAGGGTATGAAATCAGCCCAGATGTCCTTCAACAGACGATTGCACTAAAAATGTGGTACAAATACACAATGGAATATTATTCAGCTGTAAACACATGAAGTTTTATCATGTGTTGGAAAATTGATGGAATTGAAGATAGTCATCTTAAGAGAAATCACTCAGACTCAAAAAGAGAAATACAGAATGTTCTCATTCATATGCAGGATCTAGTTCTAAGTTAAAGAAAAAAAATATATATATATAATTGTATATATGTATGTACGCTGGGATTTAGCTCAGTTGGTAGAGCGCTGCTCTGCAGTCTCTGAGGTCCCGAGTTTGATTTCCAGCACCGCAAAACTGGCAGAAGGATGTTGACAATCCACTCCAGAGGCAATCCTAAAACGATCAGCCATTGAAAACCTATGAGGGTCGCTACGTGTTGGACACAACTTGACGGCACTTAACAACAACAACAACAACAATATGTATGTACATATAATTTTATATGTATATATACCCACATACATATAAACAAATGTACATATCTAAGATTGGAAAATACAAGGAGACCCAACACAAACTTTCAGGGGTATAGTGGGAAGGAGAGGGCAAAGGCGAAGGTAAGAGGGGGAGGAAGAACATAGAATGATAAAGAGGGAGAGAATATGTGCAAAATACATGATGTAACTCTGTGAAAATCCCATAATGAATCCCACTATACTACATGCAATTTAAAATTTTTAGTATACCCCATATATGTCTACAATACATATTAATCAAAAAGTTGTATATATTGTTTGTTGTTCTTGTTAGATGTCCTCAAGTTAGATCCAGCTCATAGCAACACTGTACAGCAGAATGAAACACTACCCTAGGCTGTGCCGTGCTCTTGATCTTTTTTATGTTTAAGTGCATTGTTGCAGTCACTGTGTCAATCCACCTAGTTGAGGGTCTTCCTTTTTTTCATTGACCTTCCAGTCTCCCAAATATTATGTCCTTCAGGGGTTCTTCCCTCCTGAAAACAAGTCCAAAATACACAAGACAAAGTCTAAACATCCATACTTTCAAAACAATGAAAATGTTAACAACTCAGTTTTAATAATTGCACACTGTTTTTTGAACTGAATTATCACTCAGTACTCCATAATTATGTTACACTTTATTTATTGGATTATTTGTCCTTTTGGTGCTTATTTTTTGAATTATTTATATATTCTGGATATTAATCTCCTGTTGTCTACAGCCACACTATCCTGGCATCCAATCTCATCTAATCTCAGAAGCTAACAATATTTGGCCCTGGTTAATCCTTGGATGGGAGATCACCTGGGAATACCTGGTGCTGCAGACGAGGGAGAAGGACCCAGCAGCCCATGCCTGAAACAATCAGCCATTGAAAACCCTATGAATGGCATAGAAGTCCTGACAATAGTGCCCCAGGCATGGCACAATGTCAGTAGTGCTTCATCTGTTAGACATAGGGTTGCTTTGAGTCAGAACTGACTCACCAACACCCAACAACAACAACTACAACAACAAAATCAAAAATCTCCTATTGAATGAATAGCTGCCACACTTTTTTCCATTTTGTAATCTATCTCTGCATTCTAAAATAAAAAATTATTATAGCAAAAAATACAAAGAAGTGTAATGTTTAAGATCGGTACTATGTTATTTCAGACTTTGCTAAGTCTTGTTATTTAAAAATTACTCTAGAAGGAATTAAAATCCAAATGCCTATAGAGGTAGACAACAAATGTGAAGGTTTAAACAAATATAAAGGATAGTAGAAGAGTATAAGCAATACAATGGGGTTAGTGGCTTATTAGAGAGTTCAGGCTCAATGTGAAGATGTTTATCTTGAAAAAAATAATATAACACTCTGTGAACATACAGAATCCCACATTAGTAATTGTTGTGACCCATAGAGCTGTAGACACAATGTCTGTATGCAAAATCTCAGGCCTGAGAAACATTTGGGACAATGTTCTGTTGGTATATTGAAGTCAGTATTGAATATTGTATTGCAACCGTACTGAGTCTGACAAAATAGTGCAACATAGAATTTCCTGATGAAAATAGTTTACAAGTGAATGACTAGAACTTGCACATTTGTACACAACATTCCTGCCTTATCTATGGCTTCATTTTCTAGTTTCAGTTACATACAGTCAAATGGAGGCTAAAAATATTGAGTGGAAAAATAACAGAGATAAATAGTTCATAAGTTTTAAGTAGCGCTTTGTTCTTAGCAGCATGATAAAATATCACATCCTTTCTTTTTGTTTTTCCCTGGAAATGAATCATCTCTTTGTCCAAATATACACTACTTGCCCATTGGTCACTTTGTATGGATATCAGATGGGGTGTCCTCATATCACAGTGCTTGCATTCAAGTAAACTTTATTTTATCTCATAATGAAAACACAAAAGTAGTAATATGTAGGAGACCTCAAGACATAAAATATGGAAGGACATATTAACTCTGGTCATTTGTGGCAATAGAGCAGGCCAAAAAGAAATGAACAGAACTTACTCAAGGTTTAGTCCTATCCATGGTTTCATTCTATTGAGGATCTTGGGATATATCCCTGGCAGATTTGAGTGTTGGGGGTACAATACTAATTAGTTAGACACTGGCTACATATCTGAGCATATTAAATTATTATTTTATTAATAATTAAAACTCTTTAAAAACCTTTATGCTACAAGTACCAGAAGTTTCCTGAAACAAATATAGTCATTAGTCCAAATTTTCCCTGAATCATAACAAAATTGCCTAACAAAGAAATTGTGCATACAATTGTGCATAAAATATTAGCATTACTTATATACTCATATCTACTCTTTACATATGGTTAATATTAAGATACATATTGTCATGAGAAAAATTAAAATGCTAATTTTATGAGTCAAAGATTATATTTAAAAATAATGATTGAATATTTTCAAGTATTTTTGATATCACTTAGAATACTTCTCATCCAGATATTAGTATTCATGACTGAGTACAGCAAGTAGATTTGTAGGAGTTCATATGCACATAGGATTCTAGTTATAAGAATATAATATGTAGCTAGGCGGGGTGGTGCATGCCTGTAATCCCAGCAGCTTGGGAGGCTGAGGCAGGAGGATTGCAATTTCAAGACCAGAGGCAGTCTGTGTAATTTAGTGAGACCCTGTCTCAAAAAAGTAAAAAAGTGGGCTGGGGGTGCAGCTCAGTGATCCAGCACTTGCAAAGCATGCAAGTGTGAGGCCCTGGGTTCAATCCCCAGTACTACCAAAAAAATAAAAATAAAAAAGAATATAATATAAATATAAACTTTTCTTCTAGCTCTTAAATAATACAAAGTTTCATTGCATGGTTATAGTTCCAAAATAATAATAATAAGATCAATGCATAAGTATTAAAATAGTGGGGTGTGCTATGAAAGTTCAGATAATATACTCTTTATTGAAAATAAATTCAATACTTAATACTACACTAAGTATCAAGGACATAGAGATTAAAGCCAGTTGTGGTGATGCATCCCATCAGCTTGGGAGGCTGAAGCAGGAGGATGGCAAGTTCATGGCCAGCTGTAGCCTTTGAGAATTACGGAAACCCTGACTCAAAATAAAAAAGTAAAAATGGGAGCTGGGCATGGTGGCGTACGCCTGTAATCCCAGCGGCTGGGGAGGTGGAGGCAGGAGGATCGCAAGTTTGAGACCAGAGGCAGTCTGCGTAACACAGCAATACCCTGTCTCAAAAAAAGTAAAAAAAAAAAAAAAAAAAAAAAAAAAAAAAAAAAAAAAAAAAAAAAAAAAAAAAAGGCTGGGGGTGCAGCTCAGTGGTCCAGCACTTGCAAAGCCTGCAGGCAGGAGGCCCTGGGTTCAAACCCCAGTACAGCAAAAAAAAAAAAAAAAGAAAAAGAAAAAAAAAAGAAAAAGTAAAAACGAAACTAGGGTTGCAGCTGGGTGGTAGAGTGATTGCAAAGCATGTGCAAGGCCCTGAGTCCAATATCCTAGTACTTCAAATAAAATAATAAACAAAGAATAGAAATTATCAATATAGCTCTTTTCCACCATAAAGAAACTTCCTTCCATCTGGGGATAAAAATAATATGAAAATAAATTAACATGCTAATATGTTAGGTGATAATGAATGGCAGCTGAAACTGGATAATATTAATGAAGAGAGTTACTATTTATAGACTAGATTGTATGAGAAGATAGTATTTTTGCAGACCAGAATCAAATAAAGAAGATGATGATGAGATTGTCTGGCATGAGACTATCCCAGCCTTAGGGAAACAACTGGGTCAGTATGCAACTTCACAATAGGTGGAGAAAAGATTGAGGTTGTCTATGATTTTGCTTTAGTTGGCTCTACAGTCAACACCCATGGAAGCAGCAGTCAAGAGATTTCTCATTGATTTGGAAAAAGCTGTGGCAAAAGATCTCTTTAAAGTATTGAAAAGTAAGGATGTCACATTGAAGACAAAGGTGTGCCTAACTCATGTCATGGTATTTTCAGTCTCATTATATGGTCGTGAAAGCTGGACATTGAACAAGGGAGACAGGAAAATAACTGATGCTTTTGAATTATGGTGTTAGAGATCATTATTGAATATACCATGGACTGCCACAAGAACCAACAGATCTTTCCTAGAAGAAGTGCAACCAGAGTGCTCCTTGGAAGCAACAACGGCTAGACTTCCTCTTACATATTTTGGACATGTAGTCAGGAGAGTCCAATCCTTGGAGAAAGACATCATGTTTAGGAGAGTGGCAGGTGAATGAAAAAAAAGGAAAACTCTTCACCAGGTGGATTGATACAGTGTCTGCAACTATGGGCTTAAACATAAATAAGATTGTGTGCCTGGCACAAAATGGGGAAGTGTTTTGATCTGCTATACATAGGGTCAGTATGAGTTGGACTCGACTGGACAGCACCTAACAACAACAACAACAGAGAAAAGTAAGTACACTGATACCTTGTATGATTTTGAGATACATTAGGCAGGCCAATGAATTAGTAATGGAATGAATAGCTAGGACTGTGTGTTAAGAAATATTCTCAGAGCAGCAGCCAAGAGGCCAACTATATATTTGAAGAAGTCTTCCGATATCTGTGGAAAGAAATTACAGAATAACAGTGGAAATAGAAAGATCAGCTAGGAAACTACTGACATAATCAAATTGAAAAATGAGGGTGGCTTGAATCAAACAATAGTGTCATTGATGAGAAATAGGAGTATGTGTGATATATTAAGTAGTGCTGTAAAACTTCCTGAAGGATTGGATGCAGGGCATGATAAAAAGAGAGGACTCATAAAAGGCTTCACAACTTTGGTCTGAAAAAAATATAGTAGGTTTGATATACCTTGAGGCAGAAAACAATTTGGAGAAATAGACATAAGAAGCACACAGAAATCAGAGTAAACTTTAGGATGTTAAGTTTGAGGTGCCTATTAGATATCCAGTTTGAGAAGTCAGGTAGACAGGAATATACAAAATGGGAGTTAGAGTTTGAGCTGTATGCATTCAGTTAAGGGAGTATGGACCTGGAGATGTTAGGGCTGAATGTGATAACCTTGAGTTCATAATTTCAGGAAAAAATATGGAAAAACTAAGCCCAGAGACATTTAGTTAATGGACTGGCCTGAGTGATACAGAGGATGCAGCAAAGTAGTTTCAGAAGAACCTGTGAGATGGGTGGCATGAAGAATAAAAAACTTAAACATTCAGAAGACCAAATGAAGGAAATGGAGTGAAGACAGAGAAAGCAATAAACAGTGTTAAATTCAAATGATGTCTAGAAAGGTGATACATTAAGTTTCTTCATTGTCTTTAGTGTGTAAGTTTCCCTGGAAAGCTTGGCACAGTAGATTGACTGAAATGGTAGGGTTAGGGAAAAAAAGTTTACCTGAAGTAGGTTCAAAAATCAATGGGTGAATAGTAACTAAAAAACATAATTACAGGAACTCTTTCAGGAATCTTTTTCTGTAAGAAAAGCTCATTCTGGATGGAGATATGTTATCCCATGAGAATTTTAAAATTTGTAAGTTATGAGTTGTGATGGATTCATAAATGGTTGCAAACGAGGAAAATTGCTGAGGAGAAAAACATGGCAAAAAAGCACATGAACAAGTAAAGACAGACAGATCCTATTCAAACAATACTGTGAATATTTGTATGCTTTGACCCATTGTATCTGGGGAAGGCAGGGTATATAATTGCAGGTGTGAGTAAATTGGTAGAAGAGAGAGTGGGAAAAATGTAGACTCTTTTGCTTACTTCTATTTTCTTAATAAAGTAAGAAGGTCTTCATCAGACTATGAAGAATAAAGGAGGATTGCAGGAGTCATAAAGGGTTGTTGTTACGTGCTGTCAAGTCTGTGTCCCACTAATAGAGACCCTGTGCACAGCAGGCAAAACAGTATTGTCCATGCTTCTCTGCTATTCATAGGCTTTTCAATGGCTGATTTTTTGGGGGGGTGGGGAGTGGGTTGATGGGTCTTTCTCCCAAATCTACAGCACTTGGTGTTTCCAGGTGGTCTCTCATCCAAGTACTAACCAGGCCCGACCCTGCTTAGCTTCTGAGATCTGATGGGATCTGATGCCATAGTGGTATACCTGCAGGGGCAGGGGATGAATAAAGTAGCTGCCTCAGAGGTTTAAAGTTGATTTGCCTAGCACACTGGAAACATTGTTGGGCAACACTGAAATCTATTTAAAGTTTGCAATTGTCAATTTTAAGTTATCTGAAGAAGAATTTTAAAGTTCAAAGAGTTGTATGTGAGCGTGTGTGTGTGTGTGTGTGTGTGTGTGTGTGTGTGTGTGTGTTCCTTAGGAAATGGTATAAGTGATCACGTTATCTGTAAATGGAGAATACTTTACTTCTTTTCCAATTTGGGTATCTTGCCTAATGATATTGGTAGAACTTCCAATATGGTATTGAAATAGAAGTGGTGAAAGTAGTCATCCTTGTCCTATTTATGATCTTAAGGGGAAATCATTGTCTTCGTCATTAAGTCTGAAGTTAACCATAGGCTTTTTGTAGATGGTGTCTATAAATTTGAGAATGCATCTCTAAATCCTCGTTTACTGAGTATCTTTATAAGGGAAGAGTCTTTGGTTTTGTCTAGTTTTTGCACCTACTGAGATTGTCAGTCTTTTGTTCATTATTTGGTTAATCTGTTGTATTAAATAATTTTCACATATTTAAACAATCCTGTTTTGCTTGGATAAATTCTACTTTATCATGGTGTATTATCCTTTATTGATGTTTCCAGAATAGGTTTTTTGCCTGTTGGTGGAGGATTTTGCATCTATATTCATAAAAGATATTAGTCTGTAGTTTTCTTCTAATTCTAGTCCATTTTGGGATCAACATATGGGAATGAATGAACATAAATTCATAGAATTAAGGAATTATTTCCTGTTCTACTTTTTTGAAAGAATGTATGAATTCTTTGTTAATTCTTCCTTTCATTCTTCCCTTTATGTTTGATAGAATACACTAGTGAAGCTGTCTGGAAGTGGTGGTTTTTTATTATTAATTTAATCTTTTATCACTGGAGTATTCAAATGTTTTATTCCATTCTGAATAAATTTCAGTAGTTTTTGTTTTTCTGTGAAATTTTCCATTTCATTTAAGTTACACAATTGAATACAATCATCCTATTTCCCCTTCTTTTCTTTTTTACATTTTAATCTGGTAGTGGTGTCCTTTCTTCCATAGTTACTTCAATATATTTGTGTCTATCAATAGACCATATGTCTCTTTTAGACATCATAAACTGTGGTTGTAGTAGTTTGACTCTTCTCTCCTTTGCTTTTGGCCAATCTGGATAAAGTTTGTCAATTTTGTTGCTCCTAGAGAAATTCTAATGCTTAATTATTTATTTATCCATTCTCTATTTCATTTATTTTTACTATAGTCTTTATCTATGTTCACATGCTTTTGATATCACTTGTTATTTCAATTTCGAGATATTTGGTCATTTTTAATATAGGTGTGTGCAGGTTTAAAATGTCTGCTAAACAATATCTTTGCTGCATCCCACAAGTGCTAATGTGGTTGTGTTCTCACTTATCTCATGCATATCTGACTTTGGTTTATGAATTCATATTTGATCCACTGCTTACTAAGATATGTGTTCTGGAATTTTTACATATTTGTAAATATCCCAATTATCTTCATGTTATTGATTTATAATTTATTTCATTGTGATCAGAGAATCTCTTCATATTTTTTCAAATATTTTAAATTTACTGAAATTTTTTAGGACCTAAATATCTATCTAGGAGAACATTTCATGTGCCCTCAAGAAGAATGGATATTGTGCTCTTGTCAGGTTTGTTGTTGTTGTTAGGTGCTGTGGAGTCAATATCTGACTCATAGTGACCCTGCATAAAACAGGCAAAACACTATTGTCAGTGCTTCTCTTCTGTTCATAGAGTTTTCAGTGGCAGATTGGTTTTTGGGAGTGGGTTTCTGGGTCCATCTCTCAAGCCTATATCATCTGGTTTTCCCAGGTGGTCTCCTATCCAAGTACAGCAAAGCCCAACCCTGCTTAGCTTCCAAGATCTGATGGGATTAGATGCCACAGGACTATGGCTGCAGGCCTTGTCAGGTTTAGTGTTCTATAAATGTCTGTCAGGGGTAATTGCTTTATAAAGTTGCTCAAATCTTCCACTTTCTTTTTAAATTTTTCTTCATACCAGGAATTGAATCCAGGGCCTCACACATGCTAGGCAAGTACTCCATCACTGAATTGTACCCCGGGCCTCTTTTTTTATTCCTTACATTGAGACAGGGTCTCACTAAGTTGCATAGCCTGCCTCTGGACTTGAACTCACAATCCTCCTGCTTCAAGATCTAGAGTCAGTGCAATTATGGGAACGCACCATGGCACCCAACAAATCTTCTACTTCTTTTTTGATCTCCTATCTTATTATTTTATCCATTATTAAATATGTGATGATATGTCCAAACATTATTGTTGATTTCTCTATGTCTTCCATACTTTTTTATTGGAAAATTTTAATATACACCTTAATGCGATTCATTCTGACATGCTTTTCATTGTGACATTTCCTTATATGCATTTTGATGTAAATGTCTACTATTCTTCATAATTTGTGTTTTATATATTCTGGATCTCTGTTTTGGGTGAATAAGTATTTGTATTTATTTGTATAAAACATTCTTAATTTTCTATTGTGATATAGTATATAATAAATACTCCTTTGTCTGACATACCTACTTCAGCTCTCTTTAGCTAGTGTTCATATGGAATATATTTTTTTCCTTTATTTTGGTTTCAATATATTTGTATCTAGGCCTGCAGCCGTAGCCCTGTGGTATCCGATCCCGGCAGATCTCGGAAGCTAAGCAGGGTCGGGCCTGGTTAGTACCTGGATGGGAGACTGCCTGGGAACACCAGATGCTGCAGGCTTGGGAGAAGGACCTGGCAACCCCCTCCCCAAAAAAATCAATCTGCCACTGAAAACCCTATGAACAGCAGAGAAGCACTGACAGTAGTGTTTCCCCTGTTGTACAGAGGGTCGCTATGAGTTGGATACCAACTCGACGGCACCTAACAACAGCAACAACAATATTTGTATCTATCAATATGCCATGTCTTTCTTTTAGACAGCATAAAGTGTGATGGTGAGTTTTTAAATCCATTATGCCAATCTCTCCCTTTGGATTTGAAAATTTAGTCCAATAATATTTAATATAATTATTAATAATTATGGAGTTATCTCTGATGTTTGTCATTATTATGTCATATCATTTACTCCTCTATTCCTCCAGTGAAGCCTCTTTTGTGTTAAATAGATATTTATAGCTACTATTTAATTATTTTGATATTTCCTGTATTTTATTTTTTCAGGTTTAGTTCAGTTGGTAGAGTGCTGCTCCACAATTTCTGAGGACCCAGGTTCAATACCCAGAACCACAAAAATGGTAGAAAGATGTGACAATCCACTCCTGAAGCAAGCCTGAAACAGCCATAGAAAATCCTATGAGGGTCACTATGAGTCGGACCTGACCTGATGGCACCTAACAACAAAATTTTTAGATGTTTTCTTAGTGATTTCTCTGAGGATTATATCAATATGTTAAATTAAAATTTTCTACTGCATACTTATACTATGTTAATTTTGGTAGATCATAAAAAGTATACTTCAATATAGTTTTACTTAATGTTATTTGTGCCATCATTGTCATATAAACTCAGTCTGTGTACATTGTTAATTTGTTGTTATGCAACACAGTTTTATAATGATTATTTTATGTACCTGTCTTTTAATTGTAGGATAAGAATTGAGTTACAAACAAAAATATATTTTACCACTCTTTACATATCCATTAGTAGTTATACTTAGTGGTATATTTTCTTTCATCATGTGGGTTTAAGTTATCATCT
>VMDO01037762.1:0-14037 GCA_007922755.1 Pedetes capensis | reverse complement strand
TTTTTGGCCAAAATGGGTTCCATCCATCAAAGGCAAATCTTATTCTTCTGGAAGCTTCCACCAAGCACTCTTCTTTTTCTCCCACTTGGCTGATCCCAAAGTAATCCTCCATTAAAAAGACCTGGTATGCAGAGCCCACTTGATTGTGAAGAAGCGCAGGCACACAGGCACGCGCGCACACATGCCCTCACCACCACCGCTACCCCCAGCATCCTTTGCAACTAAACCCATCACTGAGCCACTCAGCGGTCAACAGCTATTGGGAATCGTGCCTGAAGAGGCTGAAATTTCGTGTGCACATCGCTTCTGTTCATTGCACTCTGAGACAGCAAGGGCCCTTAACAACGGATTAGAACTCCTCCCCTCCTACCAAGTAAATAAAGGCCAGCCTGGGAGGCGCAAGCGACGCAAGGAGGCTGGGAGTGGGTTTCCACCGCAGCAACCTCTCCGCTCATTCGAAGCTGCCTCGGAGGTTTTAGAGCGAGGCAGCGCCGTAACTCATGAGATTAAAACATGCCCGCTTCTCCTCAGACATGTATTCTATATGAAAATGTGGTTTATGGGCATCAGGTCCACAAATCTAAAGCCCAAGCAATTCTACCTATGACCATCAGTCATGGAAGTTACACTCTCAGAGAATGAAAATTTACACGACCACTGTTAGGCCATAACCAGCGACAGAGCATCCTCCCCCCCAGGAGCCAGGTCTCCCTGACAACAGCTATCTGCCCCATTTTTACTGGCTGGTACCCAGGCTAGTGGCAAGGACTCTCAAATGTGAGTATTTATCATGAGACATTTTCAAGGCCCATCTCTTCCAGTTTGCAGAGAGGGCCCTCGATTGGAAATCAGAGAAAAGGACTTTGGTCCTATCATGCCGCTTACCACCCACGTAAACCTCAAGCCATTCACCCTGGCTGTGTCCATTTCCTCCTCTGGCTGCCTGTCAGAGAACCTTGAAGGCAAAGGTTATTACAACAATGAGTTTAAAGCCTGGAATTGTGGGACAGGTCTGTAATCCCAGTGACCAGGAGGCTGAGGCAGGAGGATCGCAGGCTAGAGGCCAGAGGCAGCCTGCAGAACCTAGCAAGACGCAAAATTAAAAATATTACAATATCAAAATTTTAAAAATTTAAAAGAGCCCAGGGGCGCAACTCAGTGGTGGAATGCTTGCCTAGCATGCATGAAGTCCTGGGTTCAACCCACCCAGGGGGGTTAAAAAAAAAAAAGGAATGAGTTTAATTCAGCACAGTATAGTGGGGAAGCTCTTAGGCTCTCAACCAGTTACTTAACCTCTCTGTGTTTTAATTTCCTCCGTAAAATGAGATAATAACAGTACCTGCCTCATAGTGATGTTATGAGAATGAAAGCAGTTAAAATTTGTGTGGGGCATAGAACACTTGCAGCCCCGTGGGAAGTGCTCAATAAGCATTGCATCAAATTCTTTCATTCAACAAACATTTATTGAGCATCATATTCGTTTCCTGGGGCTGCTGAAACCAAACACCACAAACTGAGTGGAAATGTACTGCCTCCCCTTCCTGGAGACCGGAAGTCTAAGATCAAGGTGTCGACAGGGTCGGTTCCTTCCTAGGAGTGTGAGGGAAATCTGTTCCCTGCCTGCCCCTAGCTCCTGCTGGCTTACTGGCCACCTTTGGCATTCCTTGGGTCATAGAAGCATCTCCTGAATTTATGCTTTTGTGTTCACAGGGTGGTCTTCATCTTGGGCATGTCTTCTGCATCCACATTTCCCATTTCTACAAGGACATCAGCCATATTAGATTAGGGTCCACCCTAATGACTTCTTAACTTGATGGCATCTGCAAAGATCCTCTTTCTAAATAAAGTCACATTCTGGGGTACCCACATCTTTTCCAAGATAACACAATCCAGCCCATGACAAGCACCTACTAGGGACCTCTGCAAGATGATGCAAATATAAACACTAATGAAACATGGTCAGACCTCAAGGAGTTCACACTGGAGTATAGAGAACAAACTTACGTGCATTAACTCAAGAAGTTTTTCTTTTTTTCTTTGTGATACTCAGGGTTGAGCCCAGGGCCTCGCGCTTGCCTGCTTTGCAAGTGCTGACACCACTGAGCTTCACTCTCAGCCCATTTTTTACTTTTTGAGACAGGGTTTCACTAAATTACGCAGTCTGCCTCTGGTCTTGAACTTGCGATCCTCCTGCCTCTGCCTCCCCAGTCTCTGGGATTACAGGTGTGTGCCACCATGCCCAGCAACTCAAGAAGTATTGTACAAGGGAAAAATACAAAAAACAAGGACAAAAGGAACAGGGGTGCAGCACACAAAGGGGAATTTCAAAAGGCATGTATGCCGGGCCTTCAAGGATGAGCTAGATAGGCATTCCCCAGAGAGGTGACACACCATCTGAGCTACCAGAGTCTGGAAGTACATGGTGTTTTCTAGAAACTCAAGTCCTTGATGTGGCTGTGATGTCAAACAGGACTCAAGAAAGAGAAATCCAGAAACCCTGCTAGGAGCAGATTTCAAAAGGCCTTGACTTCCAGGTTAAGGAGTTTTCAAGTACTGGTTCAAGGTCAACGTCCTCAGAAGCAGACAAGGATCCTTGTGGAAAGGATTTATTGGGAGGGATTATGAGGAAATGCTAGAAAGGGCATAGGGCAGGGGTCCGTAAAGGCCAGGCCACAGACCAGCGTGGTCTGTATTTACATTTGTATTTACAGCCGCTCTCCATTGCTCACATTACCCTGAGCTTTGCCTCCTGTCAGATCAGTATCTCCCTGACCTCGGTCCATGGGAAAACTATCTTTCACGAAACCAGTCACTGGTGCTAAAAATTTGGGGGACCTCTGGCACAAAGAAAGACAAAAGTCAAGCCTGGGGGTCATACTGAGCAGCACCCCATACTGCAAGGTAACCCTGGAGACAGTACAAATCATGCCTCAGAAGTGTCCCCGTTGGAGCCAGAGAACTGAGGACCTGCAGTATCCCACCAATCAGTCCCTGGCTCAGAGCCGGCCCGGGCGCTTGGGGCTGTCCACACTCCATGGTGTAGGTGAAGAGGCTCTGGTGCCTATTATCATCTTTGCAAAGAGAAGCTGGCTTCCAGGAGCGCAGGCACACTGGGAACCTATATCCACACAAATGGCAAAAAAGATCAGAGGGAAGGGTGCCCATAGTATCTGCTGTAGCTATGGAGAGTCGTTAAGCTGTTTCATGGACCAATTACGTGATCTGATCTCTGTGTCGGAAATCTCCCTGACAGTGGTGTAAAAGAATGCAACAGCAGGAAGCAGGCTGGCAGGGACGGAAGCACTCAGAAGGCCATGGCCATGGTCCAGGCAAGGGCTACCAGGAACCCAAAATAGGGTGCAAGGAGGAAGAGGGGAAACTAGAGAAAAGGTGGATTGAAGAGACATTGATGGCTGCGCTACAGGTTGGATTTTTAAATGTCCCCCAAAGGCCCATTTGTTGGAGGCTTGGTCTCCAGGGAGGTACTATTGGGAGGCAGTAAAACTGTTAAGAGGTGGGACCTAGTGGAAAGGACTGAGGTCACTGAGAATGTGCCTTTGAAGGGAACTGGGACCCAAGCCCCTTCCTTTTCTTTTTTTCTTTTTTTTTCTTTTTTTCTTTTTCTTTTTTTTTTTGCATCCCAGGCATAAG
Source organism: Pedetes capensis (assembly GCA_007922755.1). Lineage (NCBI taxonomy): Eukaryota > Metazoa > Chordata > Mammalia > Rodentia > Pedetidae > Pedetes > Pedetes capensis. The sequence goes on along the minus strand of VMDO01037762.1, from coordinate 10,386 downwards.
GTGAGCAGTTTTGTTCTGCCACACACTCCCACCTGATGTGCCACTTTACCAAGGCCCAAAGTGAAAGAGGCCACTCAGTCACAGAGTAGAACTTCCAAAACCTTGAGACAAAATGAACCATTTCTCATTGTAAGTTGATCACCTCAGATATTTGTTATAGTGATGAGAGCTGACTGATACACACTAGGGCCCGATCATTGTTTGGCCTTTCTTTCTTTTTTTTTTTTCTTTTTTCTTTTTTTTTTCTTTTCTTTTTTTTTGGCAGTACTTGAAACCAGGGCTTTGTGCATACTAGGCAAGTGCTCTCCTACTGACCTGCCCCCCCCAGCCCCTCTTTTATTTTTTATTTTGAGACAGGGTCTCGCTAAGTTGTGCAGGCTGCCTCTGGCCTCAAAGCTGAGATCCTCCTGCCTTTGTCTCCTGAGTCGCTGGGATTACAGGTGTGTGCCATGACACCTGGCTCATTGCTTGGCTTTGAGGGAGCAGGAACTAACTCATGTGTCTCAGGACATAAGGGAGATAAAGCAAGTTTGCCAAAGAAGGTTGTTGTTGTTGGTAGGTGCCGTCCAGTCTGTCCGACTCACAGTGATCCTCACGGGGTTTTCAATGGCTGTTTCGAGATTGCCTTGGGAGTGGATTGCCATATCCTTCTCCCATGTTTGCAGTGCTGGGAATTGAACTCAGGACCTCAGAGACTGCAAAGCAGCGCTCTACCCATCGAGCTAAATCCCAGCCTGCCAAAGAAGGTAGGAGAATGATTTCAAGCATGTTGAATGTCTCCAGGACACTCAGTTGGAGCCGCCCCATCAGCTGGGGGAAGGAAGATGGGCCCAGCCATCAGAAGAAAGGAACCATAATGGAACCATAAATGTGGATGGTACTGGTGTGATGACACTCGATGACAGTAGGAGCCAGGAAGAAAGGGTACAGTCAGAGAAAAGATCTAGAAAATGTCAACCACGGGGAGATGTGCAAGGGAGAGAGACAAAGCGATAAGATAAGTTTGGAGCTAGAAGTCTGTACCAGGAGGCAAAAGAGGAAGAAACTGCAAGAAGAAAATTGTTCAATGTCATTTAAGGATGCAGAGATGTCAATGGAGGATAAGGAATGAGCAGAAGTCACTAGTTTTGACCGTTCCTAAAGCATTGCTGACCTACCTTCACGGGAACCATGCTGAATGAGAAGACCACATTGGGACAGGCTGAAGAGGAAGCAGAAGAAGAAACGAAGGTGAGAATGTGTACCAGTGCTACCAGAAGCGTGGGCCATGGACCATGGCATCTGCATGACCCAGAAGCTGGTTAGAAATCCAAATTCTCAGGCCTCTACTGAATTAGAAATTGTGAAGCTGGAGTCCAGGAAACAGGTTTGAACCAGCCCTCCAGGTAACTCCAGTGCATGCTGAAGTTTGAAAAGCACCGGTATGTACAACTTTAAACAAGTTCGCAAACAGAAAGTAATGCCACAGCTACCTATGGAGGAGCCTGTGCCCAGTTAGCATGGGAACTTGGGCAGTGCTTCACAAATGGAAGGAGGTATTGGGAGAACATGCAGGCAGCCACTAACAAAGAATAGACGACCTGGAGGTAATCAGCCGGTGCAGACTGACATCCATGCGCAAACTGCTAAAATAAGTGCCCAGTGGAAACACAACGTCTGTTTCTTTTGGAGCACAAAATCGTCACCTGGATCATAATTTTCACCTAGATCCTTCACAGCGTTTGACAGAGTAATGACTGATTATGGCTATGGGGACCCAGTGGGAAACCAACCATCAAACAGGTCATGAAAAAGGCACAGCCTCCCACCACTGTGATTTTAGAGGTAGACAAGTTGGGAAGCTAAAGTGAGTTTGTTGTGGCAAATCTTGCCATCGAATCCCAATGTCTAATTTTCTCATGTCCAACTTCATACTAGTTCTCTATTGCTGTGAAAGCAGCCACCCCAAACCTGGTGGCTGGTGCTATAAAACCACAACAGCTGGGCTGGGAGTTTAGTTCAGGTGGTACAGTGCTTGCTTAGCATGCACAAGGCCCTGGGTTTGATCACCAGCACTGCAAAAAATAAAAGAAAGAAAAGAAGGAAAGAAAAGGGAACAGAGAAAAAGAAAAACCCACAACGATCAATTACTATTATTATCTCCTCTGGTTGTGAGGATTGGCTGGGCTCAGGTAGTCTATTCTCCTATTGTTTCAGTCAGATGGTAGCCAATGCTGGAGTCGTCTCAAAAACTTCCTCACTCCCATATCCAGCTGTTGATGCTGGCTGTTAGCTGGGACCTCAGAAGGGGCTGCTCTGAGGAACATGTCCATGTGGTATCTCTGTGTAGTCTGGGCTTCCTCACAGCATGGCGACTGGGCTCCAAGGACTGTGTCTTGAGAGAGAGCCAGATGGAAGCTATATTGCCCTTTTTGACCTAGCCTTGGAGGTCACATAACATCATTTCTGCCTACACTCTAATCCTAGATGCAGCCATAAGTGCTGCCTAGGTTCAAAGGGAGAAACAGGGCTTCCATCTTTGCACGAGGGTGAGACAAGTTTCTATAAGATCAAGAAGGGTAGAAATTATTGTTTCAGCCATTCAGGCAGAATACAATCTGCCATAGGAAACAAATCCTCAAAGGTCAACCCAGCTATGACCTTGCTTACTCTGGCAGGTAAGCTCTAGCCAGTCTCTAATTACCCATGACCAGGCTGATTTGTCATTCCCGTGACCTTCCTTCCAAGGAGGGGCGTGGACAGTTGGAAGACAGACCTTAGAAGGCCTCTGAGGCCAGAAATACTGGAAAACCCCCATTAAGAGCCCCCCTTCCTCCTCTAGGAGTTAAGCAGAGGAAGGGTGTGGTCGCTGGAGGGACAAAAGGAATTGATCAACAGCCAGAATTACATCACCACCTCTCTTTGTTCATTTTTCATTACTGTTGTTGTTCTTTTTCCTGTGTTTAATTTCTCTCCTTCCTTACTCTCCCCTAGGATCTCCCCCTTGGAGATGGGGTTGGGGGGTTTGATTGATTGGTGCTGAAAGCAGGGAGGTTGCAAGTAGAGAGAGATCACCTTACCCCCAGATAGTTTCCATGGCAACAGGGACAGGTTGGTGGGAGGGGCGGGCAGATAAGGGCCCCACTTTGGGGTTCCGTGCACAGTGGAGGTGAAAGCTGGAGTGTTTGCAGCACGGAGAGAAAGAATCGGCCTGGGCAGCTGGCTTAGGAGTGGGAACATTATCAGCGACCACTTGGAGGCTGGCCTCCACTGACCTGCCGCCCCTGCTTTCCCCTAGTTTACCATGCAGTGGGCCCAGCAGCGATATCTGCCTGCCTGCCAGCCACCCTCACCCCGACTTGCCGCCCTTCCGCTCATTATCTGCTCCAGGAAAAACCCCCTCCCTCCTTCTCCTTCTCCTCCCCCTTCCTCTCCCTGCCCCCTCCTCCTCTGCCTCCTCCTCCTCCTCCCCTATACTCTCCCTTCTCTAGCTCTGGCCTGGCATCTAACCTGAGACAACTGGCAAAACCAAATTCCCTTCCTACTGGGTGGGGGTTGGGAGACAGCCCTATTCCCCCACCACAGCCTCTCCACGCCAGCCTTCCCCAGGAGGCCATGGAAGGAATCAGGGGAGTCCCAGAAAGACATTAATTAGCCCATGGACCGCGACCGCCACCGAGGCATTCAACACCCACTGTGTGCAGGCCCATGCCTAGCACTTCAGCTGTGCCAGACCCCAGCCCAGGCAGGGGACTGGCCCCACTGAGGGCTTCCTCTGCCAAGCAAAAAGGGACAGTCACCCCTTTGCTTTGACCTGACTCCTCCTGCCCCACGGATGCATCCGGAAATGGACTCTCTCCCTCCCCACACTGCCTGCCTCCCCTGTCCCTTGAATCACAAATGCCAGTGTGTGGCACCACACTCAAGGACCACGACAGCGTTCTCCACTTCCTCTTGGCCCCCTTTCATTTCCTTCGCTGCCACCGAGCCACAGATTTGGCCCCCTCATCCTACAGTAAATGTTCCTCCAGCTCCCAATGGTTCCCAAAGGGGACTGCAGGGCACCCTGGACCTCAGCTCACTCCCTGGAGCAGGGGCTCTCCAGGGCAAGGGTCTGTGTCGCTCCCCTCTGGACCTTAAGGGTCTTTTCAGTGCTGTCATGTGGACAGCCCTAAGAACACCTGTTTCCCAACAACCTAAACGTAGAATTACCATAGGATCCATCAATTCGATTCCACTCCTACTCATGTTGCTGTTGTTAGGTGCTATAGAGTCAAGTCCGACTATAGTGACCCTCATAGGGTTTTCAGCGGCTGACTGTTTAGGGATTGTCTCGGGAGTGGATTGCCACGTCCTTCTCCCATTTGTGTGGTGCTGGGAATCGAACTCGGGACCTCAGAGACTGCAGAGCGGTGCTGTACTAACTGAGTGAAATCCCAACCCACTCCTACTTATACACCCCTCAAAAATGGAAAGTGGGAACTCAACTAGACACATAGGCATGAAGGTTCACAGCAGCACTATTCATAATAACCAAAGGTGGATGCAGCCCAAAGTCCATCAGCAGATGAATGGATAAACAAAACGTGGTCTATACATGCAACAGAACATTAGCCATACAAAGGAATGAAATTCTGATACATGCTACAATGCAGATAAATTTCCAAATATTGCACTAACTGTATGACATAAATGATTCTATTTATTTTTTTATATTTTTATTTTATCTTATTTTTATTTTTATTTATTTATTTATTTTGCAGTACTGGGGGTTGAACCCAGGGCCTCGCGCCTGCATGCTTTGCAAGTGCTGGACCACTGAGCTGTGCCCCCAGCCCAGTTTTTTGACTTTTTGAGACAGGGTCTTGCTAAGTTACGCAGACTGCCTTTGGTCTCGAACTTGTGATCCTCCTGCCTCTGCTTCTGGAGCCTCTGGGATTACAGGTGTGCGCCACCACGCCCGGCTTATTTTTTATTTTTTTTTAATTTTTATTATTTATTTATTTACTTATTTGTGGTACTGGGGGGTTGAACCCAGGGCCTCACACTTAGCCCCACCTTTTTTTTTTTTTTTTTTTTTTTTTCTACTTTTTGAGACACGGTCTCACTAAATTACGCACACTGCCTCTGGTCTCGAACTTGCGACCCTCCTGCCTCTGCCTCCTGACTCGCTGGGATTCACAGGCGTGTGCCACGTCATGCAGCGTAAATGATTCTATTTATGTAAATGATTCTATTTATGTAAAATGTCCAAGATAGGCAAATCTACACAGGCAGAAAGTAGATTAGTGGTTGCCAAGGTGGAGGTGGATAGAGAACGACTGCTAATGGGTATGGGGTTTCCCTCCAGGGTGATTTAAAAAGTTCTGGAACTCCATAGTGGTAACAGTTGCAGCGCATTGTGACATGTACCTCATGCCACTGAAATGAACTCTTATGATGGTTCATTTTGTGTCATATTTGTTTAATCACAGCTTTCAAATGCACATGGTAATGATGCTGTGTCCCGTAGTAGCCAGGGCCCCAGCCCCGTGGGATGAATTGGCGCTGAAGTCGGCTAACGGCGCAAATTTTTTCAGGGCTGTCCTGACTTCAGCATGAAAGGCCCTTGAGTGGCCGGCACTGCAGGCTGGTGGCTGACTCTTTGTGCTGGAATCCTGCTTCCTCCTGGCTGTGGAGCTGAGGCAGAGTTCTGACCTCCTCCCAGTCGCTGTGCAGTGGGTATGCTTCACAATCCGAGGGAATAATAAATAATAACACTAATCGCAGCCCGCGGTTAGAGAGCACTTGACGGTGCTCTGGTCGCTATTACTTCCAACATGGCTCGGAAAGCCCCGGGGGGGGGGGGTCTTTTAAACATGCAAATTCACCTTCATCAGGTCTGGAGTGGGGCCCGAGATCGCAGGGGATGCTGACACTGGGCCACAGAGCACACTTGGAGGACCAGGCTTCCGCGCTCTTTACGTACCTTGATTCATTTAAGCTCCACTTCAACCCCTTGAGGTCAGAATTCTTTGCATGCCCTTGCTGCAGACAGAGCAGGAAGCACAAGGAACTTCCTGTCATTGCCCAAAGGCCACATAGCTGGGAGGTGAAAGAGTTGACATTGGAACCCAGGGCAGTCTGGCTAAAGGGGCCACAGTTGTGGCCAGTACTCTTTCCTGCTGCAAAGATGATGTGGATAAAGGACCAGTTACAGACCTGACATGGGGTAATTTCTCCAAAACAGTGACCCTTGTTGTCCCGAGTTATGTTAGAAGCTGCCTGGTCCCTGAGAAAAGCATGCGTTGGAGATTCCTTACTAGACCACATAGCCTTTCATGTCCCTCCAGTTCTAGGCTAATCTATACACCCGGGACAGCCCTTCCGGCCGGAAGTTAAGAGCCAGAGTCTTCCTCCTGCCTTTCCTGTTCAGTAGATTCCTCCGTACTCCCCAGGAGCGAGGCTCCCGACACAGGGTGCTTCTCTGTAGTTTTGAGTCTCTCATCCATCCCACAAAGAAATGAAGCTGCCTCCCACCATCTCCTTCAACAGGATCCCCTGTAGCTGCTTGGCCCCCTTCCATTTCCTTCGCTGCCACTGAGCCACAGATATGGCCACTTCATCTTATAGTAAATGTTCCTCCAGCTCTCAATGGTTCCCAAACGGGACTGCAGAGCACCCTGGGGCTCAGCTCACTCCCTGGACCAGGGGTCCTCCAGGGCAAGGTTCTGTGTCGCTCCGCTCTGGACCTTAAAAGTCTTTTCAGTGCTGTCACATGGAGGGACTTAAGAACACCTGTGTCTCAACAAATCACAGCTTATTCATATCTATATCCTTATTCATATCTATATCCTCAGTGGATAATCCAGAACCTGGTGCAAGTGCCCACCAAGGACATGTTAGCTACCTCTGTGCCTCTCAGATCTCAATTTCCCAATCTGTGAAATGGACATGCTAATACCTCCCTGGGATGGGATTTAGCTCAGTTGGTAGAGCGCTGCGCTGCAGTCTCTGAGGTCCCGAGTTCAATTCCCAGCACCACAAAATGGGAGAAAGATGTGGCAACCCACTCCCAAGGCAATCCCAAAACAATCTGCCATTGAAAACCCTATGAGAGTCGCTATGAGTTGGATACCAACTCGACGGCATCTAACAACAACAACAACAATACCTCCCTGGGCTGGGATTTAGCTCAGTTGGTAGAGCGCCGCTCTGCAGTCTCTGAGGTCCCGAGTTCGATTCCCAGCACCACACAAATGGGAGAAGGACGTGGCAATCCACTCCCGAGGCAATCCCAAAACAATCAGCCATTGAAAACCCTATGACAGTCGCTATGAGTCGGACAGGACTCCATGGCACCTAACAACAACAACAATACCTCCCTAGAATGCTTGCGTATGAAATTAGACAGTTGGAGGACACTCCTTCCCCACTGTGCTGCAGATCTATGATTCAACGCCTACTGTGTGCCTATGGTGCAGCCAGAGAGAGACACCCAGAGCAGAAACACTCTCTGTCCCCACTCTGGCAGTTTTTTGAGTTCTCCCAGCTAGTGGTTCCATGGGAATGAAAATCAAGAGGCCGAGTGCTTTGGGTGGCTGAGCCTAGGGTGTGGGAGGGAGTCTAGGACGGCTCCATGAGAAAACGGGAAAGACAGCTTCGATCTGGGGCTTGATCAAAATCCAAGAAAATATTTGGATCTACAGAATGGAGGAGGTTTCCCAAGCCAGGGCAGTAACAGCCAACAGCTGTCACTCCATCCAGTGAGCCCTGGTTCAAAGAGTCTCTGGGACTGGGCGTGGCTGGGAGCTTGAGGCAGGAAGCAGCACAGAGAGAGGGCTAACAGTAGGGCTTCTGTGGGGTGGATCTGATCTGACTGAGTCCAGACCAGGGGGCAGTGGGGGGCCTGCCTTTGAATAGTTTCCTCCCTCCCAGCAGAGCCTGAGCCCCTGGATCCTTTTGGCTCCTCCCCCACATACACACCTCCTTGCCCAGGCCCTCCACAGGGACAGCTTCCAGAGGTCTCCCTGAATCCATATGTGGGTTTTGGCTCTTCCTGTTTTTGGCTCCATTTGGTGGCGGGGGATTTGAGGAGTGGTTGTGTGATTTGTACAGCTGTCATTAGGGTAATTGCACGATATTTTCCTAAATTTCTCCTGCAGCTTCAGGCTGGCTTTCCAAACTTCCTGCCCGCTAACACGCGGGCTCTGATGAGAGGGGCTGGCTCTGAGCCTTGCCAGCAGCTGCTAAGGACACCCAGGGGCAGCCCTCTCTGGTAATCCCATGGGACCAGGCACGGGGGTGCGGGGCTGCCTTGGAGGTGTGATGGCTTCCTAAAAGGCACATTGGTGGTCCCTGCTAATTGTACTCAGTGCCACTTCCCCCTTTCAGAATGGAAACAGATGCAATGAACCTGTATCTCTTCTGAAAAAGCAAGGACACCTCCTCGTGACACCAGGATTTGGAACATTCCTTCACTGTCCTCTGAGAAGGATGACAGGCCAAAACTCTGCCTCACACTTCTCGGCACCTTCTGAGCCCAGCCCTGATTATACCCAAAACTCTGCCTCACACTTCTCGGCACCTTCTGAGCCCAGCCCTGATTATACCCAGAGTGGGCCTCCGGCTGGCCTAGGTCCATGCCAGGAATGCTAGTGTGGAAAGGAGAAGGTGGCGTGGGCCTGGCCCTGAGGGCTGGAAGGGCTGGAGCACTTTCAGCCTGCTGAATGAATGAATGAAAGAATGAATGACTGCTGGAGGGCAGTTTAGAGCTGAGGATAAAGGACTGCACTTCCTTCTCAAGGGGATCTGCTAGTTGGCTTCCCACCACTCAGACAGGTATTTAATACTCCTGACCAAATCATCCAACCATTCAAGATGTCCACGCGCACATACCCACGTGCGTGCACATGCGCACACGCACGCACACACACATGCAAGCACACATGCACATGCACAAGAATGTACACACACGCCAGGTGCGGTGGCGCACACCTGTAATCCCAACAGCTCAGGAGGCGGAGGCAGGAGGATCACAAGTTCGAGACCAGAGGCAGTCTTCGTAACTTAGTGAGATACTGTCTCAAAAAATTTTTTAAAAAATGGGCTGGAGGCGCAGCTCAGTGCAGCACTTGCAAAGCATGCAGGCGCGAGGCCCTGGGTTCAACCTCCAGGACCCAGGAAAAAAAAAAGAATGCACACACATGATCATGCACACAAGCATGCACACACACAAACATGCACACACATGCAAGCATGCACGCACACACAAACAGACAAGCACACATGCAAACATGCACGCGGCCGCACACTCCAGCAAGAAGGAAGCTAGCCTCTCTTTTCTGCTTGTGTGTGGGAGCTGGGGGTAAGAACAGGGAAGTCCAAAACTCCAGACCCTCACACAAGTAGGGAAAGCATGGGGCTGTTGCCACCTGGCCCCCAGGGAAAGCTTGTCTGTGGCGAGCCCTCTAGGCTACAACAGCCGAGGAGCTCAGAGGCTACTCTGCTGGCTCTCAGCCTCCGGGTCCGTGTTCCTCCTGACCTGCTGGCTGGGGTTGGGATGCACCGTGGAGAGCCTCATCACTTAGCATCGCGTCTGCTCCGACATGATGCCTCCGAGTAATGTAATTTATATTTCATGCACAATTGAAGCAGCTAATGGTGTAATTCTCCAAGGGGGAAACAAGTTGTTATAGTGTTAATTACATCGCAGGCGTGTTCCCTCTCCTTTGCCCCCAAGTGCTCTGAGAGAAGTTACCAGGTAGCAACCGAGTGGGTGTCCAAGAAGGTGGCTTCGGTGGGCTCCAAGGAAGCCAGGGCTGAACAGAGGTGGACAGCCAAAGATTTTCCTCCTCCCCCTGAGCAGGAGTTGTGGGCGGTAGCTTAAACTGCCCAGTGGTCTGGGCTTCCTGCTCCAACTTGTTCATGGAATCCTGCTGGGCTCCAGTGCTGCTCCTGTGTCCCCTGGGACACTGCTGGGGAGGTTACCCTAGAGATGATTCATTTAGGAAAGGAGGTAAAACACAACCAGAACAAACCAACTGTAATCTAGATGTCAGGGACTGACTTGGCTGAGTTGGCCTCAGAGGGCAGACTGCTGGCATTGGAATCCTAGCTCTGTCATTTCTAAGCTGGGAAAACCCAGAGAAATTACCCTTTGCCTATCAGTTGTCCCAACTGTACTTTTTGGGGATGATAGATTACCAGACTCATAGGGTTGCAATGGGGAGTCAATGGGTCAATACATATGCAGTGTTGAGAATGCTGGCAGATAGCTCCGTGAATGTAAGTTATTATGGTAGGAGCGAGTAATGAAGTTAAGCTGTCATAAGGCTCTGGCATATTCTGTGAAGTGGTAGAAATACATATATCTCTACATTCATGGAAGCTACATTTACTGAAAAGAGAATGAATATCCTTTTTTAA
>VMDO01037761.1:0-14061 GCA_007922755.1 Pedetes capensis | reverse complement strand
CCTGGTCTTGTTTTGACATTTTGTACAGAGCTTTTCCATCGTCTCTTTGCACATATGTAGTCAATTTGATTTCTGTATGTTCCATCTGGTGAAGTCCATGTGTATAGTCTCCGTTTATGATGTTGAAAAAATGTATTTGCAATGAAAAGGTCATTGGTCCGACAAAATTCTATCATGCGATCTCCAGCTTCATTTCTGCCACCAAGACCATATTTTCCAACTACTGGGCCTTCTTCTTTGTTTCCAACCTTTGCATTCCAGTCACCAGTGATGATCAGTGTGTCTTGATTGCATGTTTGATCTATTTCAGATTGCAGAAGCTGATAGAAGTCTTCCCTTTCTTCATTTGTGGCCTTGGTGGTGGGTGCATAAATTTGAATAATAGTCATATTAATTGGCCTTCCTTGTAGGCGTATGGATATTATTCTATCACTGACAACATTGTCTTTCATGACAGATCTTGAAATGTCTTTTTTGATGATGAATGCAACCCCATTTCTCTTTAGTTTATCATTCCTGGCATAGTAGACCATATGACTGTCTGACTCAAAATGGCCTATGCCAGTTATTTTAGCTCACTGATGCCTAGAATGTCAATGTTTATGCGATCCATTTCTCTTTTAACAATTTCTAACTTGCCTAGATTTATACTACGTACATTCTATGTTCCAATTATTAATGGATGTTTACAGTTGTTTCTCTTCATTTTGAGTCGTGTCACATCATCACGTTGAGCACCCTGGGGTTTTACTCCATTTCCCTCATCACGGTAGACTCTACTTGGAGGAGGCAACGCTTCTCCAGTCGTCTTTTGAGTGCCTTCCAACCTGGGGCCCTCATTTTCAGGCACTATATCTGACAGTGTTTCTTTGCTATCCATAGGGTTTTCTATGGCTAGTTGTTTCAGGAGTGGCTCGCCAGGTCCTACTCCCTAGTCTGTCTTAGTCTGGAAGCTCAGCTGAAAACCTGTCCACCTTGGGTAACCTTGCTCATGTCTAAGGTTACAGTGGCAGAGCTCTCAGCCTCATCGCAAGACGCAAGCCCCCATGGCAGACTGACAGACATGTGGGGGCTCTGATGGTAAAATAATTAATATGCGGATGCATATATAGCAAAAGAAAAAGAGAAGGAGAATAGAAAGAGGGAAGAGAGTAAAACAAGGAAGGAAGCAAATAAAAATAAAAAAATAAAATTAAAATAAAATTAAAAAAATAAAAATAAAAAAATAAATTAAAAAAAAAAACCCTCACGCATACACGCTCCCACCCACGTATGAAATCCCTTATAGTCAGGTGCGGTGGTATACACCTGCATTCCCAGCAGCTTGGGGACGAAGGCAGGAGGCTCCCAAGCCCAGGATCACAGGCAGCCTGTGCAACCCAGAGAGACCCTGTGTCAAAAAGTAAAAATATGGGCTGGGGGCGCAGCGTGGCGGTCCAGCACCTACAAAGCGAAGAGGCGCAAGACCCTGGTTTCATACCCCCATACAAAACAACAAAATCAAAAAACAACAAAAAACCAAACCAAACCAAAACAAAACAAAAAACCCATGAAACAAACAAACAAACAAAAATCAAAACAAAAACAAAACAAAACCATGCATACACGCTCACACACACTTATTAAACACTTCTAGTCAGGTGTGGTGGTGCACGCCTGCAATCCTAGCGGCTTGGGGGGGCGGAGACAGGAGGACCACAAGCCCATGATCAGAGGCAGTCTGTGCAACCCAGCAAGCCCCTGTCTCAAAAAAAAAAAAATATGGGCTGGGGGCGCAGCACAGCTTTCCGCCCACTTGGGAGACCACTTGGGAGAACCAAATCCTCTTGTGGGTGGGATGATATTCAACCCCCCCAGAGAGAGTCTGTAGTGGGTCTGCCATGCACAGCAATTGCGCTAGAAACTGTTCTTATTGTGTCTAAATGTCCCGCAAGACTCTGCCAGAAAGGAGCACTCTGTCCGCATGGTGCTCAGCCTCCTCCGCAGACCTCACCTTTCTCCACAGTGTGGTGGGATGACTTAGTATCCCCTCTGGTGTGTCTGGGGTCCAGGCATATGTGTGCCCGTATGTCTGTGGAGATTGCATCTGCATGACTGTCCCTCCACAACAGGAGGGAGGGAGCCGCGTTTCAGCTCTGGATGTGTACTGCTGGCACTGGTTTCCCACCGCCACAACAGGAGGGAGGGTGCGATTCTGTGCTGACTCACCAGAAAACTTGCAGTTTGTGTCCCGCAGGCAGGGTGACAGTGTGATGTCAAGGTTGCATGCTGTGTTGGGTCCGGCTCCCCTGGGTGTGTGGGCAAAGTCCCCTCCGAGTCTCCAGGATTCTATCCTGCCATCTTGTCCTGTGCTGTAGTCGCGCTCGGAACTTCACCGCTGGCGGTGAACTGCTCCGCCAGTTCCACCAAAAAGGAGCTCCCTGGCCGCGTGCGACTTAGCCACCTCCACAAGCCCCCAACCTCTCCACAGCACAGTGGGGTGATTTGGGCTCACCTCTGATGTGTCTGGGATCCGGGCATATGTGTGCCCAATTTTCTGTGGAGTTCGAGACCGTAGGCCTGACCTGCCGCATCAGAAGGGAGGGGAGCCGCGTCTTAGCTCTAGATGCGGATCGCTGGCACCAGCTTCCCTGTTCGCTCCGCGGCCGCTATGGAGGGTGTTTGTGGGCACCCTCATGGTGACTCACCTAGGATCTGCAGTCTGTGTCCCGCAGGAGTGGTGAGAGTGTGCTGCCAAGGTTGCACTCCGTGTTGGGTCCGGGCCGTGGGTGCGTGTGCACGAAATCCCCTCCAAGTCTCTGGGATTCTATCCTCTGTCTGTGTGATGGCGAAATGGCGGCGTCCTGCTGCTGGCCACTGTGTAGCTCCTCTGAAGCCTAATCCTTGATTTCAGTGCACACCTAGTTTCATTCTCTATCTCTCAAACTAAATTATCTCTGTTTCTATTTATTCAATTGGCTTTTTTAAGCCCCTAATCGAGGCTTCTTATTGCTCCGGAACAGAAGGTGTGTGTTATCTGTCCGCCATCTTGACTCCGCACCAGCATATGATATAGTTATTACTATAAATGAAGAAATGTGAACAACAAAAGAGTTAAATAGCTTTCCAAAAGTTCCTGAGGTGGTAAGTTGCAGATTGGAACTTGAATCTAGGATCCTGTGTTCCAAATCCCAAGTTCCTTGCTGTTCCCTGATACTTGAGATAGAGATGGGGAAAAAAATGAGTTGAGTTCCTTTGATGGAGTATGCCAGATTCATGGGACTGCCATGTCTAGTCATTTTTTTCAGGCTTACTTTGGATCTACTTAAGCATAACTAATATATCATCTTAAGGAAAAACAGTTTAAAATTATTTATGAGTTGTCTCCACATTTTAAACTCAGTGTGCATTTGACAAGGTAGACTGCTGATTATAGCCATGAAGACTGCTGCAGGAAAGCTGAGTGACAGCAGTTTCTGCTTCAGGTCCTTCCTTGTGATAAATTTTCAAGTCGTGATATGAAACTGCAAGAAACTTGAACAAACAAGTTCAAAGTACACGGTTTGCCTTGTAAAATCCAAACCATTAAATATAAAACTGAACACTACAACTATCAGCTTTAACCTACAATTTTTATGTTTTGCAGGCCAAGTCACTGGAATTGGAAAACACAAAACATTTCCCACTTTGAAAACTGGAATCTATAAATAAACTTTCAGGAAACTTAAAGTCTATCCAAATTGGCTCTATTGGAAGACCCCTCCCTGCAGTTTACAGACAGTCTTGAATCAACCTCCCATCTTCCTCAGCTGTTAGTTTCAATTCTTATTTTATAGACTCTTTCCATTCCTTTCCAAAGACTTGAACCCAACAATATCAAAAACTTGAAAGATACATACATGGAAGAACTGAAGTCACTGATGCTGCTTACTAGAGAACAAAATCTAAAATAAAAAATAAAAAATGTTCTCAGAAAATTGGTTGCTTAGACGGGTTCAGAAGGATTATCCTAAGAACTGTCTTGTAAAATGAAAGAATGAAGCCTATGCAATGTACATCAAATAGGATAAGTATGTGTAATATACAAATCCAAAAGCATGACCATTAATAGAAATAGAATCATGTCATCCTTGTGAGAAATGAGAAAATTGTTAGCAGATTTCATTCACCCTGCAATGACCCTATAAAGAGTTGTATGAACCTTAAAAGGCAAATGTTATTTTAAACAGGTATGACCCTTGATAAAACTGACTCTTTTAATGCATTTTTATTATCTCACGTTTGAAGAAATTTTTCTTTCCCTGTCTCCTTCCTCTATATTTTATTTTCTCTTTCACACTTGGTGTAAAATCCAGTGTATTATTTTATAAAATATCTTCAATGCCAATATATCTATGAACTGGGTGGTTATGATTAATTTTAAAAATCTGAATTTTATATTTCTAGAATGTAACTTTATTTCACATTGGCATAGGAAAACTTCAAATTAACTTCAAGCTACAAGAGTAAAATCTAGATATGTAAAAATCTGTGAAAGCATTCTGTGAGGACATATATTCAGGAACATCTGGCTCCAAACCTGGCCTTCTCAACCAAAAGGATATAATATGAGATTTTAAAACAGGATTGAAACTCATGTTGTTTATTTTCAGACTCTAAGTCTTAATATGTGTTGTTTTCTTGGGTATTGCTTTCTTGAGTTCTTTATAAATTCTGGAAATTAGTCCTCTGTACAATGTATAGGATGTGAAGATTTTTCCCTTTCAGCAGGGATTTAGCGATTTCTTGAGCAATTGGAGTCCCATTAAGAAAATGCTTTCCCAATCCTATATGTTGTAGCATATTGCCTATCCTTTCTTCTATTAATTTTAAAGTTTCTGGTTTTATGTTCAGGTCTTTTGTCCATTTCAAGTTAACTCTCATGCTTATTGAAAGATGCAGTTCAGTTTTCATTTTTCTGCAAGTGGATATCCATGTTTCCCAGACCCATTTGTTGAAAAAGCTGTCCTTTCTCCAATTTACCCATTTTACTCCTTTGTCAAAAATCAGGTGGCTATAGATGCATATCTCTGGGTCCTCTATTCAATACACAAATTGACAAAGGAACTGAACAGACAGTTCTCAAAGAAAGAGGCTCATAAAGCCATGAAACACATGAAAAAATGCTCAATATCCCTAGCTATTAGGGAAATTCAGATTGAAACAACTCTGAGATTCCACCTTACTCCAGTAAGAATGGCCAAGATATATAAAACAAATAACAATATATGCTGGCAAGGCTGTGGAGAAAAGGGAACCCTCTTACACTGCTGGTGGAGTTGTAAATTGGTTCAACCACTTTGGAAATCAATATGGAGATACCTTAGAAAACTAAAAATAGATCTACCTATGACCCAGCTATAACACTATTGGGAATTTACCCAAAGGGAGTTGAGGCATCATACCACAGAGGCACCTGCATCTCCATGTTCAATACAGCAATTTTCACAATAGCAAGGACATGGAATCAACCAAAACACCCATCAACAGAAGAATGGATTAAAAAAATATGGTATATATACACAATGAAATACTACTAAGCAATCAAAAAACTGAAATAATGTCATTTACAGAAAAATGGATGGAAATGGAGAAAATTATCTTAAGTGAATGAACACAAGCCTAAAAAGAGAAATACCACATGTGCTCACTCATATGTGAGAGCTGAATCAGATTTAAAGGAAGGAAAATATCCTATACACAAATTGGAACATAATAAAAAGCTCATGTAAACTTAACAGAGAAGGGATAATTTAAGGAGTAGAAAGGAGGGAGGGATCTAGCAAAAAGAAACAATGATGGGAGAAGACAGGAATGGGAAGAGGGACAAGGAGGAGTGGGGAATGAGACAGAGGTCGACCTCAAAATAATCAGCCTAACTTTAATAGTTTGGTAAATAATAATAATAATACCAACAATACCAAATTATGGCAATAATGCAAATGGGCTAGATTATTCTTGTAATACTGCTGACAATGTAAAAAGATAGATCACTATAGAAAAAATTTTGGACTTAAATCATAATCAGGATCCACGGGTATAGAAAAATATTCCCACAAAAAAGACATGCAACTAGAAGGAAGGCCATTGGTAGGGGGTGCAGGAGAGAGGGGAGGAGAGGCACAAGAGGGTAAGGGGGAAGTTATCTGTGCAATGTACAATGAAATGCATATATGGAAATATCCCAATGAAATACATGTCAGAATGAAACACATTAAGTTGTACATTAAAAATTTCCAATAAAAAAAAGAATTAATATGTGGGCTGAGGTTTAGCTAAACTGAACGTTCAATCCGTAGCACTGCAAAAATGGGTGAAGGTTCTGGCAGCCCACTCCTGAAGCAATCCCGAAATCCAGAAATAGTCAGCCATTGAAAACCCTATGAATAGCAGAGAATCACTGACTTAGTGCCAGGCATGGCACAGTGTCGGGGAGTGTTTCATTCTGTTGTACACAGGGTCGCTATGAGTTGGACCTGACTCGACAGTACCTAACAACCACAATAATATCAGCAACAACAACAACAAAAATTTAATATATACCTACTGCAATTGGACAGTTACTACTGATGCTGTTGTTGTTGTTGTTGTTAGGTGCCGTCTAGTCAGTATCGGACTCATAGTGACCCTCTGTACAACAGGGGAAACACTATTGTCAGTGTTTCTCTGCTGTTCATAGGGTTTTCAATGGCAGATTGGTTTTTGGGAGGGGGTTGCCAGGTCCTTCTCCCAAGCCTACAGCTTCTGGTATTCCCAGGCGGTCTCCCATCCAGGTACTAACCAGGCCTGACCCTGCCTAGCTTCTGAGATCTGACGGGATCGGATGCCACAGGACTACAGCTGCAGGCACTACTGATGCTATTACCTCCAAAAATGTTATATTAATTTTTCTCTGTTTTAAAGGCTACAGAATATTTCTTGTGTTGCTACATGGCAAATAGTATAACTATCCATATCATAATAATTAAAATAATTCTCATGATATTTTATACATTTATCCCCTGTATGAAAGACTCTTGGTATCTTCATGTCTCTTTAAGCAGTACTCAAAGCAGAAAATCTGGAGAGATTCTGAGAACGATCCTAGAAATGCTGATTCCTAGTAAATGATTCATAAAGTTAAGTTTTAAATCTGGTACCATGGAACATGACTATAATCTCAGAAATTTAGAAGGCTGAAGCAGGAGGATCGTGAGTTAAAGGCCACAGGTTAATTGCAATTTAGCAAGTCTCTCCATCAAAAATTAAAAAATAGAAAAGTGGCAAGGGTTGCATCTCAGCAGTAGAGCACTTACCTAACACGGACAAGGCCCTGGGTTCCACCTTCCAGTTCTGCAAATTAATTAATTAATTAATTAATTAAATCAAAGTTTAAGAACTGGAAAGTGAAATTAATTTACATTATCTTAAAAATATATGGTAAGAATATTAGTCCTGAAATGCATCCAGTTGTTAGAAATCTAAACACTCCCCCTTCCTCATCAACTCATTAATAGTGTTTATTGTTCTCTTATTTACACAAAATCCAGCAGAAGGAAATGAAAATCTAATGTGACAACTGTATAAACTGGGACCCAGTCTCCTTCCATCTTCATGCTTCTCCATCCTTAGCATTTGGCTTATATCCTCAAGCTTACCTCACAGTTACAAAATGGTTTTGTAGCTCTGACCATCACATCCATAGCCCATGCAGGAAGAATGAAGTGAGCTTTCTTATGTAGCTCAGTTGGTAGAGCACTGCGCTGTAGTCTCTGAGGTCCCGAGTTCCATTCCCAGCACCACAAAAATGGGAGAAGGACCTGGCAATCCACTCCCAAGACAATCCCGAAACAGTCTGCCATTGAAAACCCTATGGGGGTCACTATGAGTCGGATACCAACTCGATGGCACTTAACAACAACAACAACACCCTCAGAATTTTATTTATATCTCATGCAAACCCTATTTATGTAAGAGAAACTGAGAATTTTAGTTGTTCATTACTGGACACATTGCCATTCCCAACTGTTACTAAGAAAGGTAGACAGTCAGCAGGCTAGTAAACTAAATAGAGCCCAATTGTCATTGAGCTTTATTGTAAGCAAGACATTATATGAACAATGGCACTACGTATTTCATGCATTTAAAGGGAATCTGTAGAATATCCTTTTAGGCCTCAAAATTAGTAGTGTCCCTGTTCATATAATGCCTTGCTTACAATGAAGCTCTGAAAATAAACAAAAACAGGACAGCTGTCATCACAAATTTTTACAATTGCCCTTTTTGAAACTTCTTGAAATCATTTCTTCATTTGGCTTGTGTTGTCTTGCAGAATTTGGTTTATGAGATTACGTGGGTAAACTCAAATAATGCTAATATTCCAAGGTTTGATGAAGAAGAGTTATTATGTTAGAATAAACTGAGTTTCTTACTAAAATGGGGAAAAGATTCTTTCAGGAAGAAAATGAAGTTCTACATGACTACACTGAATCCTTTCAATATATAAGGTCATCTTGTTTGATCCTATTGAGTTGGATTCTTATAGGAAAAATCATTTTATACATGTGTTATCTGCTTATCAATCAATCACTTAGCATATACGTATTAAACTATACATATAGAATTTATCTATAATGATTTTATTATATCTGTATCTAATATTTCTTTGGTTCTTTAAAAATATTTGCTTATTCTGTTTTCTATTTCTCCTCATTATCAATAATCTCTCTAACATTTGATGATATAATATTGTTCCCCAAATCTTCAAAACTAGATTAGAGGTGAGAAACTTCTTTGATCTAAAAGCACAGAAAATAATCTCTACTAAGCATGCTGCATAAGCAGATGTAACATTTCAGATGTGATGTTGTTGAAGGTATTTTCTTGATTTATACGATCATGAATGAGGGTCACAAACAACACTTTTCTCTGACATTTTTGCAAGAGGATTAAAGGTATAAAACAGTTCATAATGTCCTCAGTCTGAGAAAGGAAGATGTGTTTCACACACTACTATTTTTGTTATCTCCCTCAACTGTATTTCTTCCTTCTTGTTATTTATGTTTTGCCTGTACTACAGGCTGGCTTTTCTCCTTCACAATTCACTCTTTGCTGTCTGTGGGATGTCCGCAAGAGGCTGAGGCTTAGCATTTAATCAGACTAGCAAGTATGATGTCAATGAGTTTTATTTCTATTATTAAGACAAATGACTGAGAAATCTATTACAATTAACAATCAAACTATGTACAAGGTTTTTACTGATACACATTTTGACTTGATTCACACAAATCAGAAAAGAAAGAAGCACATGTGAAAGTTCTTTCCACAGTACCTTGGTATTTCTATTTCTGACTTCCATATATGTCTAGGAGATATGAAAAATTAGAGACTGATGTCCCAAATAACTCCTAATATAAGAAGTAGCCTCTTAAATTTTCATAAAAGAAATAAAATGAAAGAGCTTAATGATTCTATCAAATGTCATCCTGGAGTTCTTTAATCAGTGCCATATTTAAGCAATAAGTATTATACATATGTATTCATTATATTTATTAATAATCACAATATAGCTGGATCTGAATTTAAAAATCAAAGCCAGAATTTATGAGTTAAGAACATCCTTTTATTCATATAAAACTTTTCAAAACACTGCTCCACCTATTACGGCACCAAACCATAGTTGAGAGATGATGAAAATAATCTTATCCATAAAGCACACATGTGGAAACTGAAGCATTGCACAAGTACTTTGGATCATTAGCAATAACTTTGTGAAAACGCAGCCCAGGTTTGTCCCTCCACCATGTTGCTAGGTGTAATAAGCTTCACTAAGATCTGGTTATATTGAGGAACAAAGACGTACCTCCGGCTTTCAAGCTTCAGCAGGAGTCTGTACCCTTCTGCCTATCTAAATGAAATCAGCTGCCTTTGTATCTTTATAATATTATCTATAATTCCTTCATGTGTTCTGATTACATTAAGATGGATAGATAAATAAGATAATGAATTCTGTTATTATTTTCCTCAAAGCAATCTTTGGGAAGTCTGGAGATTCAGAATATATTTTGCAACTGAATATTTTGGCAGACAGAAGGGTAGAAATAGAATAAATTGCCTAATCAAAAGAACAGAGGTTTGTAGGATCAACACTAAAATTTTAATGAAAGTGTATCACTGGGTTCAGTCCTCTGATTATAGGCTATTTTCCTAATCCATTACCCAGCTTATCTTTAATTCTGAATAAGTGAAACTGAGAATCATGTTCTGATGAATTCTTTTGTTAGCTTCCTCTCCAGCTGTCCAAGCTATAATACGTGCAGCAAACATTATTGTACCATTCTGACCCAAACTCTATAAGAAAAAAAAATAATAATGATAGGCCAAATCATACATTCCATGAGCATAAACATGAACATTTTTTGAGATCACCACTCTTGTCTTTTCATTTAGATATTTATCAAAACCTACCAATAGCAGAGCTAATAAATATAAGAATTCTTCTGTTGTCTGTCCTTTGTTTTCATAGGATTCAGCAAAGGGACAACTTTGGAAAAATTTCTTGGAGAAAAGGTACTGGGAGAATCATCTTAGTCCAGTCATATACTGAGAAATATGAAGCTACTCTTTTCAATGCTTGAAGTTAGAACATCAAGCATGGAAGCCTGCACATAAATATGCTATGGCTATAGCCTGCTGGGGCTGGGATTTGGCTCAGTGGGTAGAGCGCTGTGCTGCAGTCTCTGAGGTCCCGAGTTCAATTCCCAGCACCGCAAAAATGGGAGAAGGGCCTGGCAATCCACTCCCAAGGCAATCCCGAAACAGTCAGCCATTGAAAACCCTATGAGTGTCGCTATGAGTCAGATACCGACTCGACGGCACCTAACAAAAACAACAACATAGCCTGCTGATCAACCCTAGAAATAATAAGTCATGGGATGAGGTGACACAAGAAGATCAGCCAATTTTAAGAGCAAGAAATTAATATAATTTTTTAATTAATCAAGGTGTTTTATAATTCTACTTTTCTGTAGTTGCATTTTCTTTCTTTCTCTTCTCCCTTGAGTATGTTTAGATTGTTATTAAAGTATAACTAAGAGGGATTTTATTGAACACTGCATGAGCTAGAAAAGTGGGGTCTGGTGTTACAAACACACTGTGTAACAGATTATACCATGATATTTTCTGAGTACATTTGTGTTCCCCTGATCCCACCATGGATTCCAGTCATTCTTCTCTTTTCAGTCTATGCCCCTGATAGTTTAGGTCATCAAGGTCCAACGGTACAATGACCATGAGTGACCTTCCTCCTAGCAACCACGTTTGTTTTGTCTATCAAAATGTACCCGCCATCCCTCAGAGATTTTCTCTTTTGTGTGATGACTGGCTGTTATGAGAATTAATTCTATTTTAACAGACAAAAGACTGTGGCTGAGATTTTACTTTGTCACAGTCATGAATTCTTTTTTTTTTTAATCAAAGATATTTAATCTAAGACATAAATATTCATGAAAATGCATATACACAAAGATGTGAACAAGTTTAGGCCTTTAAATTCAGATGCTGTTTTCCTAATATGTCTAAAACAGACCTTGCAATTAGGGTCCAGGCCATGTTTGTCTTTTATCTTTCCTTTTATAATAGTATTTTCTATACTTTGCAAAATCAAAAAACACAAAGAAGAAAGGAAAAGAAAATGAAAATGGAAAGGAAAAGCAAAAGGAAAGAAGCAGAGAAGCAAGGAAGGAAGGAAAGGAAGGAAGAAGAAAAGAAGGGAAGAAGAAATTATCTCATAATCTAATTTCAGATTTCCCATAGGTCCTCCTTAATTTCTTTCTGTGATATCATAGACTACAACACAGCAGAACAGTTAAATTCTTAAAATTCTGGATTAGACCAAGGTTTTAATCTCTACTCACTCACTTATAAATTGTGTGACTTTGTACAAATAGCTTAATCCAGAAGTGTGCAGTCAAGGTGTTACAGTTTGAATCTAAAATGTCCCCTAAAGGTCATGCTTGGTCCCCAGGTGGTAGCACTGTTTGGAGAGGCTATAGAACTTTGAGAGGTGGGACCTAGCTGGTAGAAGGAGATCGCTGAGAGCAGGCCTTTGGAGATTTTGCCTAGATCCTGGTTCCAGTCTCTCTTTGATCCTGATGGCCAGGGTGTGATGTCCTCCACCACAAGCCCTACTGCCAGCTGGTCTGCCATGCCTCCCCACCATTATGGACTGAGATCCTCTAAACCATGAGTTAAAGTGAATCTTTCCTCCCATAAGTTGTTCATGTCAGATATTTTGCCTCAGCAATACACAGCTACTAACATACAAGGATACAAGAAGTAAATGATTACACAGTTTTAGAATAATTAATCTTTAGTCCTTCAAGTCCACACTTTTTTTGTAAAGTCAGTGTGCCTGAAAAAAAACACTATAATCAGAGTTTCATCCAATACCTACTTTCCAACATTGTCTTCCCTTTCTCCTGAGGGAGAATCTTGTGAATGAAAAATAATATTTTCATTGGTAAGTAATATTGAAAGTCATAAGGTCTTATTTCTTCTTGGTTATAGCCTAGTTAGACAAAGATTGGACCTTATCCATTTCTCCATTTGAAAGTTAGAAGTCAGACACAAGATTGTCATAAGAAAGCATATTAGAATGTTATGTGAGTTTAGAAATGGAGAGACTTTTTCTTAAGAGAAGTAATTCTAATTTGCTTAGTTTGATAACTTTTCTTTTTTGTGATTTATAGTAGATATTTTCCATAAATGAACTAAATCAGCAACTTCAATGTTCTGAGAATAATTTATTTGAAATTTTTAAATAGTTTTATAAAAATATTTTAACAAAGTTATATTGAAATAAGCAGTATTTTAATTTTTCCAACCTTTTCTGAGGATCTCAGTTTACATAAGTTGCCTGTAGGGATATAAAGTAAAATGTACAATTAAAGTGCTCATAATTTTTGGTGAAATCTTTTGACATTCTTTCCAGAAATTGAGGATGAAGATGATTTTACTTCTAGGATGTCATTTTTAAGTCTGGTGGTATTCTAGTCTATGTTTTCATCACACAGACAAGAAATAATTGAAACACAGGTTTATATATGATATCAAAAATGATGATGGAACACAATGATCTTAGAATTTATAAGTTCATGAAAATGTGTGATATTATTAGCTGGGATGAGGTCTGGGCACCTGGTGCTTGGTTGTTGTGTTCTCCACTGAAAAAATTCAGACAAGATACAGAAAGTCCAGGGAAAGGTATAGGTAAGGCTTATTGAAAAGCAATAGTACACTTTTAAGGGATAGGGGCAGACAATAGCCGAGGGTGACTATTTTACCTACTTTCCAGAGCAAAACTCTAAACTATTCTTTAAGGTTAGCTAGTGCCTCTGGGCCTGCAGCCATAGCCCTGTGGCATCCGATCCCGTCAGGTCTCGGAAGCTAAGCAGGGTCAGGCCTGGTTAGTACCTGGATGGGAGGCCGCCTGGGAACACCAGAAGCTGTAGGCTTGGGAGAAGGACCTGGCAACCCCCTCCCAAAAATCAATCTGCCATTGAAAACCCTATGAACAGCAGAGAAGCACTGACAATAGTGTTTCCCTTGTTGTACAGAGGGTCGCTATGAGTCGGATACCAGCTCGATAGCACCTAACAACAACAACAACAAGTGCCTCTGGGGGAGAAATATTCTGTTTCTGGGGTATTTTTTTGTCCAATGGAGTAATGAACTTGTTTAGTTAAGTTCCAAAAGAATGGGATCATAGATAGACACCTTAGAATGGTACGCCTTTGTTCAGAACTTGAGGACTCAGGCAATCATTGATCTCAATTAGAGCCTGCAGCCCATTAGAGCACAGCCAAGAAGTTATCTAAAGATGGCTTTCCAGGTACCCTGGGATATTGTGTCCCAGATCAGTTATGAAAGCAGAAACAATGTTTTTTGTTTGTTTGTTTTTTCTATATGCTAACCTTTGGTAAATGCTATAAAGTCCCCCTTTCCTTCCTGTCTTGCTAATGTCTATTTAGCCAATAGTATCACTATAAAATTTTATGTAGAAAA
>VMDO01037760.1:0-14054 GCA_007922755.1 Pedetes capensis | reverse complement strand
TATACCAAATTTTACTGTATTCTCTCAATGCAAAATATTTATCTCTATTCTCTTGATATCTTTTGCATTTATAATTATAAATACTATTAGATTTATATGAATTCCACTAATACTTTCAAATTTATTTTAAAGTATTATTTTCTAGGATATACAGCTTTGTGAGAAGTTTCTAACAGTGTTTTCTACTCATTGTTAATCATTGTAGTTATTTTAAGAATTAACCTCTTATTAGTATCAGAGTAAGATTGTGGATTTCACAAAATTATATGACTAAAGGACAATGAGAATATATCTATAATTTTCCAGCATAAAATGAATTTTTTAAAAAAGCGTAGTAACTCAGAACTGGATTTCTTCAAGATGTATAAGATGCTTCTGTTAATTTACTTCATTTCATCCTCAGAATGACTCTGGGAGGTTAAAGTTGATGTACTTATTGTCCTCATTTACAGCTGACTAAACAGAGCTTTTTAAAATGTTGTATTTTTTCTTTACTATTACCTCAAGTTGGATGCCAGGACTAAAATTTCAGCCAACAGACTCTATATCATGCTTGGAAATGTCAAGGAAAGGTAAGTAACATTTATGGGTGACTTACAAATGGTAAAGACAAGCAAACAGAAAATTAAGTCTCAAAGCCAACTGGATAGATAAGCACAGACTTGCTTCTGACTGATTCAGAGAGAACATGTGTGGCTTTTGATACAGTACTACCCCAAATTGCACTCATGTTTTTAAGCTTTCACTATTACCTTGGCCATATGACACTTAGTTTCCCTTGGCAGTAGCTTCCATATCTATAAAATTAAAAGTATGATCAATATAATTCTTTAAGTCAGTCACCACATTATGACTTCATTTTCAAATGGGCCTAACAGTACAGCCAACTTTTCAACAATGCAATGAAAATATTTATTATTCTTTGGAGACAGAATACTCAAAGATTCACAGTAAAAATATTTAAGGATAGTTAAAATATCTCCAAGTGTCCATCCAACCGCATTACACAGATCCTGGGGTTCATATACTGGATATATATATCATTATGTTGTTGTTGTTAGGTGCCGTCCAGTCAGTATCTGACTCATAGCGACCCTCATAGGGTTTTCAATGGCTGACTATTTCAGGATTGCCTTGGGAGTGGATTGCCAGGTCCTTCTCCCATTTCTGTGGTGCTGGGAATCGAATTCGGGACCTCAGAGACTGCAGCGCAGCACTCTACCCACTGAGCTAAATCTCAGCCCACATATGTCATTATAGATAGAAAAATATCTACTAACAAATATTATCAGCACATCACACTATAATTTGACATAAACATCCATAAAAAATGGTTGGCATACAATATTTTTGATCATCAAGCTCTTATCAGGCAGGATCAAATAAGTTCCAGAAGCTTAGCAGTAGTTAAGTGTCTAGCGATGCTAAAGGATTCAGAATGCTGACTATTCAAAGTCAAATATTTACTAACTTTTATTGGGTCTCACCTTCATAGAATGACTTTAAAATTTCTTCAAACCTTAAAAATGTAACTTTACTTTTCCTGATTTATGATTTCAAAATGCTTCATGCTCATGGGTGATATATCCACCCTGAGCTCATGGAAATTTGATTCTGCCTAACATATTACACTGAAACTATGGTCATTGTGACAAATGCATTCTCCCCTATGTTAAAATGAAAACAGTATTTTAAATCCGACTGCTATTTGTTCTCAGCATATAAATTTACCCACTACTGTTATATTTATTTAGTTTTTACTGTTAGTTCCCCTTAGCCTCTGCGATTTACTTTAACATTCCTGACAAATCTGCCTCGATCCTAAGAATGAGTTCTTTTTCTCTGTTCATCTTTTGCATTTTAATCTTCCCAGGTGTTCTTTCCAAGGTCCTCTGTATTACTTACTTCCCAATAATAGCTGTAACCTCTACTAGACCTAAAGCCCCTTGAATATATACACACATACACATACAGACACACACACAAACACACACACAGACAAACACACAAGCACACACAGAGTCAGACCCTTTATTCTCCTACTATGAAAGATAAAATGTTCAGAACACAGAAACCCAGAGATATAGGTGGAATGTGGAAAGTATAGAGTTTCCTTTTTCTAGAAATGGGAGTATTTGAGAACTAAATACAGGTGTTGATACATAGCATTGTGAAATTCTTAAAAAAAAAACAAAACACTGAATTATATATTTTAAAAAATGGCTAAAATGGTGAAATCTAGTTGATGTTAATTTTCTATAAAACATTTTACCTAAAACAAATGTTTTTTCAACTTCTGGGCAACATTGTGCCAGGTGGAGTTCCTTGAGAATATGGTTAACTATAGGTAGGATGAAAACAAGAAAACAATTGTTAGTAGCTCAGTGAAACATGATCCATGTTGCAAGGAAGTAGAAGTTTGAAAAGATTGTGCAGTAACATGGAAAAAAGTATGTGTATAATGAACTTGTTGTTTTGGATAAAGAATTTTAGAGAGCACATTGAAGCTGCTAATTGAGGATTTGGGGCTCTCTTAGGTAACATCTGAGAAAAAGAAACAGAAATAAGGAGAAACTTCTATTCTGTAGAAATTTTTAGAAATATTTATTGTTAGGTGTCATCGAGTTGAGTCTGAATAGTACTGACCCTCATAGGGTTTTAAGAGACTAAAATATTTTTCCAGTCAGCAAATGAGTTTACAGAATTTTCTTTACAAAAAATATGAAGCCCAGAGAACATCCTAAGATAGAAGTAGCCTAAGTTTCATGACACCATATGACCTTATTGTTCCATATCTCTTCAGGATGTATGGTATTATTTCATAGACACTTTCAGCAAAATACACAAAAATACTACAATAAACTTAAGACAATCTTACAGTATGCTTCTTCAATCATCTATTAAACATGGTATCTACTAATTTTGAGGAGATTTTTCCATATAAAGTTCACTTTCAATCTTTGTTAGAGAAGAAACTTTCCTGAAGTGTTATGTGGATGCTTTGCCCTCATTGAATAGAGAGAAATTTGGTTCACATACCATTTTTAAGCCTGCAGTCATAGCACTGTGGCATCCGATCCCATCAGATCTCAGAAGCTAAACAGGGTCAGACCTTTTTAGCACTTGGATGGGAAACCAGCTGGGAACACCAAATACTGTGGGGTTGAGAAAAAGACCTGGCAACCCACTCCCAAAAATCAATCTGCCATTGAAAACCCTAGTAATAGCAGAGAAGCACTGACAATAGTGTTTCACCTGTTGTATGTAGGGTCCTATGAATTGGACACTGACAAGATGGCACCTAACAACAACAACAACAACCATTTTTAAACAAATTCCACCTGCTAAAAACAGGAATTTTGAGTGAAATGGGACATCTCAATGTTAAAATCAGCACAGGCATCTTGTGGATTGAAAATGCTACTAAGCTGTTAACATGGAACATTCTCATGGAAAAGGAACAATGACTTACAGGACAGATCCAAGCCTAAGAAAACTCACCACTAAGCAGCAAGATTATTGATGAAATATTTGTCTTGACATTAGAATTTCTATGAAGCAGTCTCTCTTCCACCCCTATCCTAGAAATGCAGGTATCTCTTGCAATTCTCCTGATTTTTATCCAGCATTATGTGTTTGAGTTTATCTTTGAGTTTACCAGTCTTTAAACTCAAGGAGAGGCACCTGAGATACTGAACCCAATGAGCCCTATCCTGATCTGATTTAAGTGATGGAATCTGAACTTCTAAATTATGGTACAACTAGAAAAGAAAAGTGAAGGGAATGTATATTCCATACGGAAATGAATAATTGCAAGAACATGGTGAACTGTTATTTTACAAAAAAAAAAACAGACCCTCTGAATGCCTCCCACCCTGTGAAGAGCCTGGATCTGGGGTTGTTCTATGAAAATTTGATGAAGTTGTGGCAGTACTGATACTCAGAAACTTTTGTCCCGAGTCTTAAAATAATAAGAAGATTTTAAGTGTTATGAATCCAATAGAAGTAAAGTTGAATACCATTATAAAATATAATCCAAAGCAAATAAGAAGAAAAATTAATACTTGAGGGTACATTTTGTTATACAAATAAAATAATTATATAAATATAGATTGTAGAACATAAGCCTTTTACTATAGAAATAAATGTTCCTATAAGCTAGAAATTAATGCATTCAGTAAATATACACTAAATTATGACTTTGGTCTATCTAGGGTAGTGGCCAATATAAAATATTTCTGATATAACTGATGTTGCGCCATGATCTGACTTATAGGAAGTGTAGAATGTGGTAAGCACTGGAAAAAGAAAAGAAGCAAGTTAAAAAAGGAGTGGACTTTGTTCTGAGTAGAGAATCACAGATGAGGTGCAGAAATGACAGGGATGCTTGTGAATCACCCACAGCCCACAGAGAGTGAAGAATCACCCAGTGTGAAGGTGAACTGCGGCCAAGTGGCACCAAAACAGAGGAATAGAGCTCTCACTCAGGGAAGCCTGAGATAATGCAGGGGTCCTAGCACCAGTTGGGCTTCTGGGCCAAAAGAACTCATGGAGATCTAGAGGGCTCTGATCCCAGAGGAGATGCACACTGAGAAGCTGGGAGGCTGAGTCCACACTGGGCTTGACGAGGATGGTGTCAGCAGCAGGAATGCAGACAGCAGCAGCTTCTGAAAGCCAGTTGTGAGTGCGCACTGGGAAACCAGGAAACTGCTGGTGCTCCCTGAGAAGGATCTGGGTTCCATGCCAGTGCAACATGGGGAGACCAGTGGTGCTGAGCCTGTGGGGAGGACACCCACGCAGGGGAAACTCAGTGTGCGCAACTTCTGCCTGGGCAGTGGAGATGGTACAGCACCCAGGAACAAGGGTTGCCAACTGCTGGGAAGCTGGTAAGACACCATCCCAAGGCACTCAGGGGAGGAGAGTGCAGGGAATCTATTCTGATGTGCTAGTATTTTGTGAGCCAGATATTCCTGGTGCATGTGGCTGTGCTGGCAGCCTTGAAGGAGGTGGCAAATGTGTGTATGTGCTGGGAAAGTTGGAGATTCCTGTAGTTTGTGAAACTGACTTCAGCAGTGGTAGTTTACAGTGGCTAAGAATTCCATCCCATGGAAGGTGGCTGGTAGGTAGGATTTCCTGGATCAGAAGTCCTTGGGCAGAAGACTCCTAGTCCCTTAGAAAAGACTGTTCCATTGTCTGGTGGTTCAAAGTGGATCAGAGATTTCAACATAAAACCACAGACTTTGAAATAAGTAGAAGCAAATGTAGGGAACACACTTCAATACATAATTATAGGCAAGTACTTTTTTAACAAGACCCCAGTGTCTCTGAAAATAGCACCAGCAATTGAGAAATGCTGTTGTCAGGTACTGTCAGGTCCAGTTCAACTCATAGTAACCCTATTGAGAAATGCTGTTGTTAGGGGCTGTCAGGTTGGGTTCAATTCAGAGCAACCGTATGTACAACAGAACAAAAACACTACCCAACATTATGCCATGCCTGACACTGTATCTGCTATTCATGAGGTTGGGGGATTACTTTGGGAGTGGATTGCTATTTTCTTCTCCCAGTTTTGTGGTGCTGAGGATCAAACTCAGGGCTTCAGGGAACACAGAGCAGCACTCTACCAATTGAGCTAAACCCCAGCCCCGGTTGACAAATGGGATTATATTAAAAGTTTTTGCACCACAAAGGAAACGATAGGATGGAGAGCACACAGAATGGAAGAAAATCTTTACTATCTGTACACTTGACAGAGGATTAATATCTAGGATATATAAAAAACTCAATAAATTAAACACCAAAATAATAAATAATCAAATATATCGGCAATGGAATCATACAAACATTTCTGGAAAGAAACATAAATGGACAATAGACATAGGAAGAAATGTTCAAAATGCAAATCATATCTACACTGAAATTCCATCTCACCCCAATCAAAATGGCTAACATCAACAAAATAAACAACAAAAAGTGTCAGCAAGGATGTAGGGAAAATAAAAGCCATTTATACTGCTGGTGGCACTGTAAACCATTACATCCATTATGGAAGACCCTCACAAATTTAAAAATAGAACTACTACATGATCCAGCTATACCATTCTGGATATTTAACTAATGGAAGATAAATCATCATACCACAGGGACATCTACTTCCATGTTTATTGCAGCAAGTATCACAATTGCAAGGGTATTAAATAAGCCCAGATGTCTACCAGCAGGTGACTGGATTAAAAATTTGGTATATATGCAAAAAGGAATATTATTCAGCAGTAAAGGTGAACAAAATTATCCCATTTGGAGCAAAATGGATAAAATGGAGATCATCACTTCAGGCAAAATAATCTAGATTCAAAAAGAGACAAATATTGCATAATATCCCTCACATGTGATATCTAGATCTATATTAAAGGGAAAAATTTTATACATACATACATATATATATATGACTACATATAATTTAAAGTTGAAAAATATAGAAGGATTCATCAGGTGTTGAGTGGGGACTATTAGAAGTGGGGGGAAGATGGCAAAAGTGGGACAGGGAGGGAGAACATCATAGAAGTACAAAGAGAGAACTAGTACAAAATACAAGATTCAATTTTATGAAAATCACATAATGAGTCTCACTATACTGTATGCAAATGTAGCCATACCACTGTAGCATCAGATCCTGTCAAATCTCAGAAGCTAAGCAGGATTGGGCTTGGTTACTACTTGGGAGACCACATGGGAACACCAGGTGCTGTAGGCTTAGAAGGAGGACCTAGCAATCCACTCTCCCCAAAATAATCAGTCACTGAAAATCCTATGAATAGCAGAGAAGCACTGGCAATACTGTTTGTTGGGCTGCTATGAATTAGGCAGGACTCGATGGCACGTAACAACAATATACCTCATAAATATGTACAATTACCATTACATCTTAATGGAAACAGTGTTTGAAAAATGTTTAAGGAGATGCAATGGTTAACAATACTGATTTGGTAATTGCAACAGTCTATACACAGGAACTGAATTATCACTCCATATCCGATAAATATGTATGGTGAAAATACTAGTTAATAAAAAATAGGAATTTTGTTTCTTTACAATCAACTTAACAAGGCTTTTATTTGACATTACTTTTACTGAGTTTTTTCACAACTTTGAGATAATGCCTTTATTTATTCTATCCATGCTTAAAAGTGTTTTGTCCAAATGTAATTGAATCTCTTTGGAGAATCTCAAAGGAGATATTTAAAACACACAGATAACAAGGAAAATACCATTTTGATTACTAAGTAGTATATCGCACCTTGAGATTGTTATCATGTCCATAAGATTGCCTTTGAAATTCAGACAGAACACTGAACCTAGTCAACACCAAAGTCCTGGTGGATAATTCCCAGTTGTTCCAAATGCCAAAGGAGATCAATGAGTTTTGTGATCTGAAAGACCTCTCTGTAGTTTCTATATTCAAGCAATTTGTTGTGACTTTCAGTACTATTTACTCTCTGCTTGTGGTAGACATCCTCCAGTGTATACTAGTAAAATTTCAGGGCTCTGTAATTATGTTGAATATACGAGAACTGTCGTTGACAACCATCATTTGATTTTAAAAGAAATTTAAAAAAAACAGAATTACTATATGTTAAAACACAGTTTTCCTACAACACAATTTTTACATCTTCAAACTTGAATCCAATTCTGATGATAAATGACTTTTACTTTTTTAGATTAATTTATTTATAAATCTTTGAAAGCATTGTGATCCCTAGGAGCTGGAAAATAAGAATTTGACTACTCATTCAAAAGAAGTTTAATGAGCTCCTATGATTTCTAGGCAGAGAAGTGTGGTCCTAAAGAAGCTTATGGTCTAGTGAAGCATACAATTGAGTAACAACAGGTGATTTAGTATAAAGTTGCTGGAGCATACATTTATGTAACAAGTACATTACTATACAGTGTAATAAGTACTTTGACAGTTATAAGCTAGATGTCAGTGAGCAGCCATATATACAGGCATTCAAATTAGGCTTTGGAGGTTAGTGCCTTGCCTCATAGGAATTTGTTCTTTTTTTTTTTTTTTTAAAAAAAAGAACTTCTGAATGGATATTTAAAGGAATTACACGTTACCAGCTTTGAAATGACAGATGAAGGACTATGTAATAAGATGGCATTTATCACTAAAGGATAATAAATACAACTGAGCAAAGCAGGGAAGCATCATGGTGCTCATCACTAAATGAATATTCAGAAAATGTATGCATAGTATTGATAGGAATGTAGGGGAAATACAGACTAGACCATCATAGAATCTCTATGAGGGGTTGGAAAGGATACATCATTAGAAATAAAATCAGTAGATCCTGGCAACTAACTGGATGTACTAGAGTCTCCATTTGTGTACGGATCTGTCTTTCTTCTTGTTATTCCATGGTTATTTCCCTGGGTCTCTTCCTGCTTCCAAATAAAATTCTCCATTCGCTTCCTCCCATCTCCCCTCTCTCTCTCTCCTATAAAATCATTGCTTTTGTCAGACAGGATCATGTCCATAAACGTACAAACACACTATTATTTATTGCCATCTTAAAAGAACAAAAATATTTTTAAAATTCCTTTTCTTGCTACCTCCTCCCTTATGTCTTTGCTCTCTCCTGTCAGAGTATCTTGAAACACACTTCCAATTTATACTGCTATAACTACTCATCTTAGAAAACAGCCTTAGCTATTCAAACCAGAGAGGAGTGGATAATTCCTGGGATCATGCCATCTACAAGACCACAGACCAAAACCCCACCTCCTACCCAGTCTTTTATTATATATCTTCCCTGTCCTAGAATGCAGAGGGGAGTAGGGATCTTCATACTTGCTGTAAATACTGTTATAGAAACCATAGTACAAGCACTGTATGCTATATAAAATCATTTTGTTTATAAATGGCTTTAGTGATGCTCAGTTCATCTCCATCTGAAATAAGTCCCTAAAATTCACTCACATATATCCAAGTGCCTATTGGATAACAACATTTGATGGTTCTACAGATACATAAAACTTAACAATACGTTGTTGTTGTTGTTGTTGTTGTTGTTGTTGTTGTTGTTGTTGTTAGGTACTGTCTCGCCAGGTACTTCTCCCAAGCCTATAGTACCTGGTGTTCCCAGGTGGTCTCCCATCCAAGTACTAATGAGGTCCAACCTTGCTTAGCTTCTGAGATCTGACAGGATCAGATGACACAGGTATAAAGAAGAAAGGTGCCATCAAGTCACATCCGATTCATAGTGACCCTATGTGCAACAAGTGAACCACTCTTGTTAGTGCTTCTCAAGTATTCGTAGGGTTTTCAATGGCGGATGGATTTTTGGAAGTGGGTTGCCAGGTTCTTTTCCCAAGCCTACATCACCTGGTGTTCCCAGGTGGTCTCCCATCCAATTACTAATCGGGCCTCACCCTGCTTAGCTTCAAAGATCTGATGGGGTCAGATGCCAGAGTGGTAGAGCTGCAGGCCAAAACTATGTACAATCTTTCTTATTCAACTTCTCCAAATATACTATTGTTTCTATGTTATCTAGATAAACAAATTATAAATGATACAGCCATCAACCCAGGGTGTTTTCACATCTATCCTATATAGTATTAAAGTATTCATTTGGTCATTCTAAGTATTTGTGGCTTACTTATTCTTTTCTAGGCAATTCTCTAAGTGGTGGATTGTACTAGTGAATAAGGCAGGCAAGAACTTTACTCTTAATACGCTTGTATTTCAGTAATTGAGATAGGCAATAAACATGTAGAAACACCAGTGCAGGCATATTTTAATTACCCAATGGTGGTCCTTTACATTATTCCTGCAAGCTGCTTCAATCTGGAGAAATTTTCTTCAGCACCTTGGCCACCACCCCTCCATAGTCTACAAACTTCAGTGGATACAGTGAAAATTTTAAAAATCATCTTCTCAAGCTCTTCTCATTATGCTTGAGGGGGAAGGGAGCACTCTGTCCTTCCTCCAGGGGCCCAGCAGGGCCTGACACAGCAGGGATCCTTTTCCTAGTGCCACAAAATTACTCTATCTCTTAAATACATTCCAGAGCCTGGATAGGTTTGGGTAGCTACAGTCTCACATCGAATTTCTCTATACTTCCTCAGCTTATCATACCCAGTTCTTAACCAGGTCACTTTGAAAAGTGGCTATAATTGCCACTATTTAAGTAAGTTGCAACAGAGAGAGACATAAGTGTAGTTACAGTACAAGTACTTGTAAAGCTGTGGGTCTCAGAGGGTCCAACCACTGGGAAAGGAAGTATTTTAGAAAATACCATTGCTATCATATTTTGTCTTACTCATTAGAAATGAGCTAATTGTTTATAGTGATTGCATGATAGAACATCATGGATGTTTACGTGATCTGCAATGTATAAATTACTCCTTTGTTCTGCATAATATTGAAATGTATTGCCCATTTTTGTGGGTAAAATATACTTACATTTCTCTAAACAACACTTAAATTAGTATTAAAATGATTTTCACAAGATTTTAATACAAAAATTCTACAAAAGCAACTACTATGTCAATGAAAAGAATAGTTTGTTTTGTTCAAATTTATATAAATGTATTTACTATATAAAAAATGTCCTGGTAATGCTGCTTTTAGTGTTGAAGTTCACCATATGACATTGGTGTATATGTCCAATTAGTCTAAAAGTAGATATAAGTACAAGATTATTTTGTTAGTGTCTTCCAAGCTAGTCAAGTGGCAAATGTAAATAGTGGGATTGACGTTATTTAACACTAAATTGCTTTTGTTTTCTTTTAATATTGTGGGGTTTTTTTCATTTCACTTCATTTTCTCATGTTTTTTATTAGAAATTTTTAATGTACAACAATGTGTTTCACTCTGACATGCATTTCATTGTGACATTTCCATATATGCATTTCATTGCACATTGCAAAGATAACTTCCCCCTTACCCTCTTGTGTACCCCCTCCCATTCTTCTACACCCTCACCAAAGGCCTCTCTTCTACATTGCATGTCTTTTTGTGGGATTATTTTTCTATATAATCTTGTATCCCAATTAGGATTTAGGTCAAAACATTTTTCTGTAGTGATCGATCATTTTACATTGTAAGTAGTATTACATTAATAGTCTAGCCCATTTGTATTATTACCATTCTTTGGTATTATTGGTATTATTATAACTACTTCCTAAACTGTTAAAACTGGGCTGTTTACTTTGAGGTCACCCTCTCTCTCATTCCTCACTCCTCTTTGTTCCTCTTATCTCTCCTTTCTTCTCCCATCATGTCTTCCTTTTGCTAGATCCCTCCCTCCTTCTTCCCGCTCCCTAAATTGTCCCTTCTCCACTAAATTGAGTTTAGCTTTTCATTATGTTCCAATTTCTGTATAGGATTTTTTCCTTTCTTTTAATTTTGATTCAGCTCCCACATATGAGTGAAAACATGTGGTATTTCTCTTTCTGGGTTTGTGTCCATTCACTTAAAATAATTTTCTCCAATTCCATCCATTTTGCTGCAAATGACATTATTTCTTTCTTCTTTCTTTCTTTCTTTCTTTCTTTCTTTCTTTCTTTCTTTCTTTTTGATTACCGAGTAGTATTCCATTGTATACATGTACCATAAGGAGCTAAAAAAAAACCTAAGAATTATTTACTTGTGGTTTTGATTACCATTTTCTTAATAACTAAAATGATGATCGTTTTTTCATGTGCTTATGGGTCATTTACATGTAAGGTTTGGATAAATGTCTATACCTTTCCCCATTTTAATTAGATTACTTGGCTTTTTTATTCTCTATTTTGGATATTAAATTCTTATTAGATATATCATTTTCAAATATTTTATATAATTTTATGGGCTATCTTTCATCTTTTTGTTGATATCACTTGATGTACAAAACTTTGCTGTGGCATAAAAATGAGACCTTCTTTCATATGTAAGAGTAGGAAAACGACTTTGGAGAGATTTTGTTAAATTTTAAATTGTTTCAAATCAATGTTCTCAGGAACAGTACAGCTATATTTGATTCAATAGAAAGAGAGGATATTTATCTAATTTTTCCCACCAGCATAAGTATCTTCCTTTAACAAATCAGTAGTTAGAACTATAAAGAATTGTTATTAGGTGCCTTCCAGTTGGTGTCTGACTCACAGCGACCCTATGTACAACAGGCAAAACAGTATTATTAGTCTGCTATTCATAGGGTTTCCAATGGCAGACTGATTTTGAGAGTGGGTTAACAGATCCTTCTCCCAAGCATACAACACCTGGTGTTCCCAGGTGGTTTCCCATCCAAGTACTAACCATGCCCCACCCTGCATAGTTTCTGCTATCTGACAGGATCGCACACCACAGATATAAATAGTATATCTTTATTTTACATCAGGTTTTCATGGACTATAAAACAAAGTCAAATATATACCAAATAAAATAAATATAACTTTAACATAGAAGTAATGATTTCTTTAATGAAAAATACAATCAATAAAAACAATACCCTGGTACTAACAGTTCAGATTCTCTCCAGAGGGTGGAGAACAGAAAAGGAAAGACAAAGTGCATAACCATGCCAAATTCTTTCCTCCTCCCTAAAAGCCACACAAAATCTTTAAATTTATCTAATACTATGTACTTTCTTTCCATCAACTCTACACTCATCTACATTACATATGTGTGTGTGTGTGTGTGTGTGTGTGTGTGTGTGTGTCTGGTTGTGTGTCTGTATATATATATATACATATATATATATATATATATATATATATATATGCGCAGCGGTAGCCCAGTGGCATCAGATCCAGTCAGATCTCAGAAGATAAGCAGGATCTGGCCTGGTCAGTACTTGGATGGGAGATTGCCTCGGAACACCAGGTGCTGTAGGCTTGGGAGATGGAGCCAGCAACCTGCTCCCCCAAATCAATCAGCCATTGAAAACCCTATGAACAGCAGAGAAGTACTGACAATAGTGTTTTTCCTGTTGTAAGTAGGGTCTCTATGAGTGGGATACCGACTGGACGGCACCTAACAACAACAACAATATATATGTGTATTGTTGTTGTTGTTGTTAGGTGCCGTCGAGTCGGTATCCGACTCATAGCGACCCTCATAGGGTTTTCAATGGCTGAGTGCTTCGGGATTGCCTTGGGAGTGGATTGCCAGGCCCTTCTCCCATTTTTGCGGTGCTGGGAATTGAACTCGGGGCCTCAGAGACTGCAGCGCAGCACTCTACTGAGCTAAATCCCAGCCCATATATGTGTATACATATATAAAAACAAAAGAAATATATAAATATACATATGAATTAAAAAAAAAAAACTAAACATCTAGGGAAAAAAGTCCTCTCTCTCTCTGCTTTCATAACTCTTTTAGATTTAAACTCTTTAATCAATTTTGAGATGCAAAAAAGAAATACTTAGAAGTTACATTAAATTCTTCCAATATTGTATATAATAGTGCTGTGCAGTAAAGTAGTCACTAGGTGTGGTTATTTTAATTTATATTTTAGTTAATGAAGATAAAATGAAATAAAAATGTTCTCCTTACTCTTAGTGACCACATTTCAAATATTGAGTAGCTACACATGGTTAGAGACTACCATAATGGACAGTCAGTAATTAAATGTTTCTGTCATTGAAGAAAATGTCTTGTAAAGTTGTGTTCAAAGTCATGACAATTTTAATATGCATTATTTTAAGCAATTACATTCTTCAATTTAATGTGAGACATAGATGAGATATTATGAAGAAATGAAATATGTACACAATTATTCCTAGGATTTACTAAGAAATATATCGGAAAATATTTACTAAGAAATATATTTGAAAATATTAGGAACATATAGCAGTTGAGATTTCAGATTCTCATGTATTCCTATATACTCTACAACCCAGAATTTCTAAAAGCTTTACAAATTCAGGGGTGTTTTTTATATTTAGTTACATTTAATGTAATAAAGGATATTTGCAATAAGTTTTATGAGTTACTTAAATTATATATGCAGTCACAAGCACCCGTTATATATATATATATATATATATATATATATGTGTGTGTGTGT
>VMDO01037759.1:0-14062 GCA_007922755.1 Pedetes capensis | reverse complement strand
AATATTTTAAATATTTAAGTTGAAGAAAAATTATGGAAATGAGAAATCTTTATAAGTTTTAAATGACAGGGCAATCTAGTTGATTATAGCTGAAATTTCTATATAGTGGAGTACGTGTGGATCAAACATAAAAGCCTGGGTAAAACTCTGGAGATCCTTGAGGGTCTATTGATTTGTTCACAGGAGATGACATTCATTTGGAGCAACTTAATATTGCATTTGTGTCCAAAATGGCGTAGCATAGAAAAAAGACAACAACTTCAGACTCCCACTAAGAAAGCTGTTTTAACTTTTCCAAGTTGGTTGGAAGAGTTGGTTGAAGAGTTATTTTGAAGGATGTATTAGAAGGACTTGTTTACAAATTAGATATGTGGTAAGTAAAAAATAGAAAATAGTCAAAGTGACTAGGAAGATTCAAACCTTGTTAAAAGAGGACTAAAATGCAAAACTTAAGAATAACAATAGAAGACATATCTGATTGAGACTTATGGTTAGGTGTTAAGTGGCCTAAATAAAGAGGTAGGCATGCTGTCTTCATAGTTTCATATCATTATAGAACATTTCAGTGAAAGTGTCTAGTAGGAAACTGGAGGTGCAAGACTAGAGCTAAGTGTAAAAGTAATTACTAAAATTGGATGAGAGTAAAATTATTAACTATCTTTCACAGACAAACAAATGGTACTATACATTTGATCTATTCAAAAAAGTGGATATCTTTAAGAGGTGGAGAAGAGTGATTAAAGTGTAGATGATGTATTGTCCTTAGGTGCCATAGAGTCAGGTCCATTTCATAGTCTCATTTTGACCCTATGTAGAACAGAACGAAACACTCCCTGAAACTCTACCATGCACACACTCTTTTTATGTTTGAGTCCATTGTTGCAGTCATTTTGTTTCTTGTTATTGTGAGTTGTGCCACATCAGCAAAAGGAGATCCCAGGGGCTTTACTCCATTCTCATCATTAAGGTCAACTCCACTTTGAGGAGACAACTCTTCCCCAGTTGCTTCTTGAATGCCTTCCAGCTTGGAGGATTCATTTTCCTGCATCATATTTGACAGTGCTTCTCTGCTATTCATAGGATTTTCAACAGCTAATTGTTTCAGGGGTGGGTTGCCAGGTCCTGCTCCCTAGTCTGTCTTAATCTGGATCTCAGGTGAAACCCTGCTGGTATCTGAAATACCTGTGCCATAACTTTCAGCATCACAGCAACACACAAACCCCCAAAACATGACAAGCTGACAGACAGGTGGGGGATGGGATGATTAACAGGCTTAAGTTTTTGACAGGAATATAACATAAATGAAAATAAGACAGATGAGTAACAACTAGTATAGCTGGACATGGTGGCACACACCTGTAATCTCAGCCACTCGGGAGGGAGAGGAAGAAGAATTGTGAATTAGGGGCCTGAGGCAGTCTCATGCAACTTAGGAAGACCCTGTCTCAATATAAAAAAAACAAAAAGGGTTTGGGGTGTAACTCAGTGGTAGAGCACTTGGATAGTATGCTACAGGCCCTGGGTTCTACTCCCCAGTACCACAAAAAAGTAATTAGTGGAAGTTTTATATTTCATTATTGTAACTGTATTATTTGGAAAGATAGTTGGAAACTCCTAGCAAATTTTGAGGCAAGATTCTGGTTAATAAAATTGATTATTTAGATTCATATACAAAAGTACCATTTTTAGAATAAAACAAATATATGGAAAGTGCTCTGTTCCTCTGTCTTGAATGTTAAGAGGGAACATACACACATATACACATACACACACACACACACACACACCCCACCACCACCACTATCACAACCACAACCACTATTACAAACATCAACACTATACTTTTTGCTCATGGACATGGAATTACATTTATTAGGACTTAGTATAGGGCAATGTAGCCTGCAACTGTACCACTGTGGTGTCTGATCCTGTCAGATCTTGGAAGCTAAGCAGGGTCAGGCCTGGTTAGTACTAGGGTGGGAGACATCCTGGGAACATCAGGTGCTGTAGGCTTAGGCGAAGGAACCGGCAACCCACTCCCCAAAATCAATCAGCCACTGAAAATCCTATGAATAGCAGAGAAGCACTGACATAGTGTTTCACTTGTATGTAGGATCACTATGAGTTGGTCACCAACTCAATAGCACCTAACAACAACAACATAGGGCAATGTATATTGTGAGAAACTTAATTGTTAATTAATTCCTAGAATCTTCTAAAATATTCAAAAAGCATAAAAACAAGAGGACTTATTTCCAAATTTATACTTCCAAAATCCGGAATTCAGATTTTCACTTCATTTCCTTGTAACCTAAATGTCAAAGTTCTCTACATCAAGGACATTTTTTTTCCAATCTTGTTCTTTGGACCTTACATAAATGTATATAGCACAATGAGTATGGAAAATGCTGTTTTTCTTTGATAAATAATAGTAATCAAACATTTCTTGTGCAGAAAGAATAAACCCTACGCTGAAAGGAAAATGCATTTTGTGGCTTCATTTTGGAGAATGTTTTACTCCAAATTGGCAACCAGATTATTCATTATCATATTAGCACAGAGATTGCATTGCACTTAAATCTTTTTAGAATTTCAGAAGCCAGGTCTGCTCATAAAAACAGAGAAATTAAAATAATTTGAGCTTTGGTATATAAGAAGAGCTACTCTCACTCTTAAAATTATTTGAACAGGTGCAGTGGGATGCCATTGCCTTTAAAAGGCTTTTAAGATGTTTACAACAAAATATTTTGCATTGTGATTGAATTTCTCAAAGTACTAAAATACCATGGAGAAATATGTTTTCCATCAGTTTTATGGCTTTATACATGCATTCTCTGCAAACTTTATCTATTAGTCAGCTAGTGTGTTGTGGTGACAGCAAAATCTACGAAATCAAACCTATGGGAGGAAATATTTAATGGGGGCTAGGATTAGAGGATTTTAGTTCATAAACATGGAAGTCATGGTGGCAAGGCAGGCATAGAAGGACTTGTGGCTTTCTACTTTCTGCTTCCTGATTGCCAAGAGGTAAGGTTCTGTGCCACAGGTCCCACCATGCCTGCCCTGCCACCATGCCTTCCACTTCTGTGGACTAAAATGGTTATCCTCTAACCATAATCCCTCAATAAATATTTCCTCCCATAAGTTTGCTTTGATAAGTTTCTCTGTCACAGAAACATACCAGCTGACAAATACAGAAAATTGGTACTGGATAGATGGGTTGTTGCTGTTCAGAAACCTGACCGTGTGGTTTTTAGGCCGTTGGGACTTGTTTGCAAGAGGAGTTTGGAAAGGTGGATAAAAGAAGCCCTGTAATACTGTAAGCAGCACTTAAGGATTGGTTCTGGTGTGTAGAAGACTAGAAAGTCTCCACCAATATAAATGTGGAGAGGCGTCATAGGGTTTCAGAGGAAAATGAAGACTCAATTGGGCATTGGACTAGAGGGCATTCAGCAAAGAGCTTGTCTGTAACTTTTCCATGTCCTAAAGATTTTAGTAAGGCTGAATTTAAAAGTAATGCACTAATTAACACAGCAGAAGAAATAGCATGAGGGTGGCAAGAAATAAGGGGGTGTAACATGGCTGTCACTTGCTGCTTTTCACTACATGTTTGAGGAAAGAATAGAGCAAAAAGCACAGCAGAAAGATCTGAAAAACTGTAGTTTAAAGAGGAAAGAAGATATGATTTGTCTAAGGTTAATGCAGACATGGCTGGTTAGGGCAAGGAAGCCCTAATTGTAAAGAGAAGGAGTAAAGGTAAGGAGAAGCCTCCACCTTTTAGCTGAAACAATGGAAATCTCCTTGGAGAACAGGAATCAGCCAGACCTCTCTCCTCTAAGACTCCAGAGTGTGAAACTAAAAACCCATCTGAAGGGAAAATGTCTGAAAAGTGAATGCCTCTGGGACACCCTGTTGCAAGTGGGCCACCTAGGGAAATGATTTCTCTGCCTGAGCATACAGAGGCTACTGCTGAAACTGTGGTTTACAAGGGAGAAGCTGCCTCTCAAGTTGACAGCAAGCCTTGGTATTGTCCCCATGATGCTGGTTTTACAGACATGAAGAATGCAAGAGTTATGGAGACTGCCACCAAGTTTCAAAAAGATAGCCTGCAAGGCAAGGCATTGTGCACCAGGGTCGGGTGCACTCCAGAGAGCCCCTGAATAGCTGATGCATGAAGCTTTGAGGGTGGAGCCTAAGCAGCAGGATCTTGTCGATGCCAGCACTGTGAAATGCCTGCCAAAGAATGCTACCAGCAATGAGTGGCACCATCCAAACAGTGTTATGAAGGCCTGCTCAAGCCCAGAAGATGCCAGATGCCAGATGCCAAATGATTTCTAGTGTGCCAGATGCCAGATTCAAACCAACAACATTTTTTTTTTCCAGTGAGATATCAGTCTTGCTAGGGAGTGATCAGCCTGTAGCCGCACCACTGTGATATCTGATTCCATCAGATCTCAGAAGTAGAGTTCGAGCTGGTTAGTACTTAGATGACAGACATCCTAGGAACACCATGTGCTGTAGGCTTGGGAGAAGGACTTGGTCACCCACTCCTAGAAAACAATCAGCCATGAAAACACTAGGAATAGCAGAGAAGCACAAAAATAGTGTTTCATCTGTTGTACACAGGGTCACTATGAGTCAGATGCCAACTCTATGGCACCTAACACCACCAACAGAGTGATCTTTCCTTTCT
Source organism: Pedetes capensis (assembly GCA_007922755.1). Classification (NCBI taxonomy): domain Eukaryota; kingdom Metazoa; phylum Chordata; class Mammalia; order Rodentia; family Pedetidae; genus Pedetes; species Pedetes capensis. The sequence goes on along the minus strand of VMDO01037759.1, from coordinate 9,369 downwards.
GTTCTATCATTCCTTTATTTTGGAATGGGAATGCTTACTCTGTGATATTGTATGTTGGATGTAGTTAATCAGTGTTTTGTCTTGCAGAGGCTCACAGCTAAATTTGCCTTGAGTCTCAGTGGAGACTTTAGATTTGGATTTTTAAACACAGTTGATGCTGTTAAGCCTTTGGGGACTGTTGAAGTTGGACTGAATGCATTTTAAATTACAAGATGGCCATGACCTTTGGGATCCAGAGGTGAAGTGTTATGGATTAAATCTAAACTGTTCCACAAAGGTCATGTGTTTGAATGCTTGGTGCCCAGCTGATGGTACTGTTTGAGCAGGTTATGGAACTTTGGGAGGTAGGCCTTAGCTTTGCCAAAGTGGACACCAGGTGCAAGCCTTTGGAGTTTTTTACCCAAACTCACAGCTCTGGTCTCACTTTGCTCCTGATCATCAAGATGTGGTTCTGGGCCACTGGCCCCAGCATTCCCTCCCTGCTACTATGTCTTCCACCTCTATGGACTAAAATCCTCTAACTCTAAGGCCCCAATAAATCTTGCTTCCCATAAGTCTGCTTCAGTTAATTTCTCTATCACAGTGACTTACCAGCTCACTAATAGACTTTGTATCTGCTTGGCCACAAACAATATTGCAAAAAGACACCATAGCACTTGAACATGATCTACAACTTTCAAAAGGTATACACAAAATAGCAGTGGGAATGTCCGTATCATAAGAGTAATGCACTTTTAATGCCACTTTTTTTTTATTAAAACAGCCTAAGTAACTGTTCCTATTGTATATCTATATTTTATTAGGGGTATTTTATATCTATAGAGATACCAACACTATTATGTGTACACTTTTGGATTCACTGAAGATTTTTGACTTAATATTTGTCAAATCTAAGCAAAAGAAGACATATTATTAAAAATTTCCGTAATAACATATTGTGCCTACAGCCATACGGCTATGGTGTCTGATCCCATTATATCTAGGAAACTAAGCAGGTTTGATCCTGTTTAGTACTTGGATGGGAGGCAGCCTGGGAACACCAGGTCCTGTAGGCTTGGGAGAAGGACAGGGTAACCCACTCTCAAAAATCAATCTGCCATTGAAAATCCTATGAACAGCAGAGAAGCACTGACAATAGTGTTTCACTTGTTGTACATAGGGTCACTATGAGTCTGACACTGACTCAATGGCACCTAACAACAACAATGACATATTTAATTTCATTAAAAAATAAATAAGTACCTGGAACTTGAAAATGCAACCTGTATATACTCCAAATGTTTGGAAGGCTGACAAAGTTTAAATATCTAAATGATGTCAATAACACAATTTGGCTAATCAGAGAGTCCACTTTTTAGGCAAATGGGGAAGAAAATATATTTTTAAGTATGTTAGTTTTTGCATCATGGTGAGAAAATACATGGCAGAACAATTTAAGGGAAGAAAGATTTATTTTCTAACTTGCTTTTCAGAGAGTAAGTCCATCTCAGTGGAGCAGTAGCAGACCCTGTGGTAGACAGGAGCAGAGAGAGAAAGTCAAACTGAAACTAGAGATCTGGGTAAATCCTTCAAAGGCTAACTCCCAGTGACCTCATTCTTTCAGCTCCATTCTACCTCCCAAAGTTCCATTGCCTCCCAAAAGAGTGCCAGTACCTTGGGACCTGACATTCAAAAATGAGCCTCTGGGGCTACTTTGCATTCAAACCATAGCAATAACTCTGCAGGTAAGGAAGTATCTTCTGGGAATTTGTAGTCAAAACAGTAAATCAGTGCACATCAATGCTCAAACTTGAATTGCATGCTGTGTGGTCTTGTATTCTTGGATAATTTTTTTAAAAGACATACAGATTGTCTCAGAAAACAGTGGTAGGTAAAGTTACATTGTTACATCAATTTTTAGTAAATTCTCCCTAGAAACTGTGGTACTAACTGTGTATTAGAATCATAGGCTTACAGTGGCAGATTTTGCCTTTTCTTAATGCAGGGTATTTTTTAACTGAAAGTAAGTGGAATCCATTTTCAATAACCAAGAATATGAGGTAATTTTGATTTTATGTAAAAACATTCACAGTGAAAAAATTGCCAAATAGGAGCTGAACAGTTGAGGGGAGATAAGAGGACAAAGGCAGCTAGCAAAGTGATTTTTCCTCATGATCAAACAGGAGTAAGAAAATGAAAATCTCTAAGGGAACTGGATAGATACAGCTGCTCAGGTGATAGAGGCATGTTTATTAAAGGTCGATCATACCACACATGAAGACAGGGGCAGGACAAGTGTTTAAATAGTTTACATATGATTCTGTTGTTAGGTGCCATTGAGTCGAGTCCCACTCCTAGGTACCCTACTTACAGCAGATGAAACACTCTCTGACACTGTGCCATGCCCAGCACTACATCAGTGATTCTCTGCTATTCGTAGGGTTTTAAATGGCTGATTGTTTTTCTGGGGGACAGGGCTTCTAGGTCCTTTTCCCAAGCTTACAGCACCTGGTGTTCCCAGGCAGTCTCCCATCCAAGTATTAATCAGGCCCAACCCTGCTTAGCTTCCAAGATCTGATGGGATTGGATACCAGGATGGTACGGCTGCAGGCCATATGATACTAAACTGAAAATAACATCATTGGAATCAAATGTGATAATGTTGACTATTAAAAGACTTTATCCAAATGAGTGAATTACTAAAATATACTAATTTAAAGAATTAGATTCAAGGACACAAAGGCTGGGTGATTTGTGTAAGTCTTGTTATAAGATAAAAATATTGAAAGATATTGGATTAGATATTATTAATTTCCTGTTTATTTTCCTTTCTTCACATTAAAAACTTTCTCTAGTTACTTAATTCTTAATATTTAAACTTTTGTAGAAATAATAAATGTTAGACTAGTGAATTCTATATTAGTCATTGAATTTTGTACGGCTTTGTGTAACTTTTTTTCAATACTTGGCGGTTAAAAATAGGGCTTCATGCATGCTAGGCAAGTGCTCTACCACTGATTGGAGCCTCAGAATCTTCTATTTAATTTTGAGACGGTCTCACTAAATTGCTTAGGCTGCTTCTGGCCTCAAACTTGCAATCCTCCTGCCTCAGCCTACCAAGTCGCAGAGATTACAGACATACACCACCATGCATGGCAAAGTAAATGCTAAAAATAATTATTTCCCTAAAGAAAAATCACTGCCTACAAGTATACATAAGGATAGCATCAGACAGGAAAAGAAAAGAAGGAATACTCATTGTGATCTAAAGTATCACTGAAAATTGAGAAATGATTAAGCAACTTTTCTCTTTGTTATTATTTTTTGGTGATGTTGTTGCTTTACTTTGCTTTTGGTTTTAGGGACAGTCTTGCTATGTATCCCAACCTGGCCTTGAACTCATGATCTGCCTGCCTCAGCCTCCCAAGTGTTGGGAATATAGGCATGTGCTACCGTGCTCAGATCTCCTTTTATGTTTCAAGTTTTGAAGCATTTTAAATGTGTTTGATAAATGTTTATGTAAATAAATATATTCATGTTTATTTTGCATGCAAATAGAAGCATGAGACTATACTCCCTGCCTAGATTTAGCCTCTGAATAGACATAATCTTATGATAATTCTAACTTTTTCATTACCAAACACTTTAGATTCTTCTTTCAGACTAAAGCTCTTATGACAGAAGATGAGAAAAAACCCTCAAGTATTAGAGTTATTAGTGAAAGTGAAAAATGTCTGCAGTATCTTTGCCTCAACATCTGTTGTTCCATATGGATCCATAAATATTTGCAACAAATACTGAGAGAAAGAATTTCAGCATTAATAAGGTCAAACTTGCCAGAAAAAAAATTTAAGGTAGATTTTTCCTGTTGTCTTATGGGAAAGCTCACTTATCCTAAACTTACAAGACTCCATGAGAATAAAAATGCAACCTTAATTAAATTTAAGATGAAAGATGAAACTCAAATGATGTGACCCAGAAGGCTTCCAACTAGTCTGAGAGACATTTCTTACAAAATTGCAAGGTTTTTTTTTTCTTTCCTTTTTTTTTGTGTGTGTGTGTGTGTTTGGATTTTTGGGAAAAATAAATATAATTCTATAAAACCTTAATTATTTGTTGTTACGTTAACTAGGATCAGTACTCAATCCACTAGAAGAAATTTTTAAAAAGAAATTTCATGGGAAAATCCTGGAATCAATGTATATCTGGTGCAATTCTTTTTCTTGAACATTCCATATCTAGAAGGCCAACATAGTTTTTGATTCAGCCATACAATATGTGAAGCATACTTGGTGCTTCCACTTTAATTTTCTTATTAAAACTTCAGACAAATAAACTGAGGTAATGCTCCCTATTCTATAAATGAGTTATTGAAGTTTAGACATGAAATATCCCAACACAGAGAGAGATTCTGTCATGTTTATTGTGCTGTAGGTAGAGTAGCAGACTGACAGGGAGTGAAGGAGTTAAAATCAGAAAAAGGGGTATCTGATGATTAATTCTTACATAGACATGAAAGTTCAACTGCATGACACACTTACAAAAGCTTTCAAATTGTTTTTTTAATATTTCTTTGTCATATGTTGTTGTTGTTAGGAGCTGTCCAGTTGGGTCCAACTCATAGTGACCCTATGTATAGCGGAACAAAACACTCCCTGATTCTGTACCAGGCACATGATCTTATTTATGTTTAAACCTACTGTTGCAGACACTGTGTTAATCCATCCAGTAGAAGGTTTTCCTTTTTTCCTTGACCTGCTACTCTCCCAAACATGATGTCCTTCTCCAGGGACTGGTCCCTCCTGACTACATGTACAAAATATGTAAGATGCAGTCTAGCCATCCTTGCTTCCAAGGAGCACTCTGGTTGCACTTCTTCTGGAAAGATCTGATGGTCCTTTGGGCAGTCCGTGGTATATTCAAAAATAGTCTCCAGCACAATAATTCAAAAGCGTCAATTCTTCTCCTGTCTGCCTTGTTCAGTGTCCATCTTTCACTACCAAATGACAATGCAACTGAAAATATCATGGCATGAGTCAGGTGTGCCTTCGTCTTCAATGTGACATCTTTACTTTTCAATATTTTAAAGAGATCTTTTGCCACAGCTTTTCCTCAAGCAATGCTTCTTTGGATATCTTGACTGCTGCTTCCACAGGTGTTGATTGTAGAACCAAGTAAAGCACAATTGTGTAGAACTTCAATCTTTTCTCCATATATCATGAAGTTGTATACTGACCTACTTATAACGATTTTTGTTTTGTTGATGTTGAGGTACAACCCATACTGAAGGCTGTGTTCTTTGTTCTTCATCAATAAATGTTTCAGATTTTCTTCACTTTCAGCAAGCAGAGTTGTGTTGTCTGTATGACGCAGGTTGTTAATGCGTCTTCCTCCAATCCTGATGCCGCATTCTTCCTCCTAAAGCCCAAATTCCCAGATTATTTTCTCACCATATAAATTGAAGAGATAGGGTGAAAGTGTACAGGCCTTATGCACACCTTTCTCTACTTTAAACCAGGCAGTGCTACCCTGATCTAGTCGAACATCTACCTCCTGGTTCATGTACAGATTCCACATAAGTGCAATTAGGTGCTCTGGTATTCCCATTCTTTGAAGTGTTATCCATAATTTGTTATTATTCACACAGGCAAATGCCTTTGTATAGTCCATAAAACATAGACATCTTTCTGATATTCTCTGCTTTTGACTAAGATCCATCTGACACCAGCATTGATGTCCCTGGTTCCCCACCCTCTTCTGAACCAGGCTTGATTTCCCAGCACTTCTCTGTCTATATACTGCTGCAGCCGCATTTGAAGGATCTTAAGTAAAATTTTGCTTGTGTGTGATATTAATGATATTGTTCGATAGTTTCCACATTCAGTTGGATCCCCTTTCTTGGAAATAGGCACAAATGGGTATCTCTTCCAGTCATACAGACAAATTATATTTGTCTATCCTGCAGCCATACCATTGTAGCATCCAGTCCTGTCAGATCTCAGAAGCTGATCAGGGTCAGGCATGATTAGTACTTGGATGGGAACACCAGGTACTCTAGGCTTGAGAGACAGACTCAACAACCCACTCCCAAAAAATAATCAGCCATTGAAAACCTTATGAATAACAGAGAAGCAGTAACAATACTGTTTCACCTGTTGTACTTGGTGTCACTATGAGCCAGATACTGACTCAAGGGCACCCAACAACAACAACATATTTGTGTAATATAGTTATTAAAGAACATAACTGCCACACTTTTCAATTTACAAGTCTGTGAACTCTCTGATTTATACCGCAATACCATGCACAACTGAATATTCAAAAAGTATTTCTGATAAAAGTCTTTCAATTAGATGTGAATATTGAAATTGAAGAAAGTATAATTTGCACCGGGCGCAGTGGCGCATGTCTGTAATCCCTGCGGCTCGGGAGGAGGAGGCAGGAGGATCGCAAGTTGGAGACCAGAGGCAGTTTGTCGAACTTAGACCCTGTTTCAAAAAGTAAAAAAATGGGCTGAGGGTGCAGCTCAGTGTTCCAGCATTTGCAAAACATGCAAGCGCAAGGCCCTGAGTTCAAACCCCAGTACCGCCAAAAAAAAAAAAAAAAAAAAAAGAAAAGAAAAGAAAGAAAGTATAATTCAATCAAGCCATACAAACAAACTAAGTAGAAATGAAGATGAGGAACAGGCCGTGCTAAATCATGAAACAAAAATGGCACAATATGTTCTAGCTATGGTGTTTAATCTTCTTACCCCTTGACTATATCTTATGATTTGTCATTGTCATTGCTTTTACCAAACAAGTTTGTTTACCAGAAGTTATAAACTCTCATGGCAGCAGACAACATGTAAAAATAGGATCGTGCATTTGATGAAGGTTGTTCATTAAGCATCACTAATACATGCCTATTTTTTTTGATGAAACCAGAGATTTTCAAGGGAAAATTAACATTTTTATGAATTTAATCCCTATGTTAGGACAAGAAAAATATTAAAATCACAATTATTCGCCTTAATCATGAAAGTATATTTTAAAGAATATTTAGCTTTGTAAAATAACTTAATAAGTTAGTGATTAAGGTCATTTTGACATAGCTAGTTTTACAGTAATGTTGCAATTATGATTTCAAGAGTCATCTATTAGGAAAACTCTTATTTTTTCTATAATAAATATAGGGAGACTCAATGTCTCAATTTTTTAGGGAAGAGTGTAAAATCAGTATATATTCTCACTGATTTTGTGCATATGTGTGTATGCACATGCATGCGAGACAGACAGAGAGCCATAGAGAAGGCTAATGAAAATATAGTCCTAATTTTATATTATTGACATTGTTGTAACATCAAAAATATTATGAATACGCACATATGATAAATAAATATAATTGTACATTTATTAATGAGCATATTACTATAAATGCCCAACATGTATAATTATTTATATATTCCTCATTAAAGTGTTTATAAGAAGTGACAAATGGTAAATTGTTTGTTACATAGACTGTTCTTGCCAAGGTTTGTGTAACAGTGTCATCCTTATTTTCAATCAACCTTGATTTTTAATCACACTCCTGCCAAAATACTCTCTTTACACTTTTCATGGATATAAGTAAATAATATCTAAGGATGAATCCATATAAATGCTGCTTTATTAAATGGTTGCTAATTTAATTTAAAAATGTTGGTATTTTGCCTTTACCTGCGTATTCTTATGTTTTTAATATTTGGTTTCCTGATTCTGTGGTACAAATAGTTGTTATACACATTTTTCTACAGCAATAGTTGATTTCCAGCATCTCTAAATCCATAGAACTCTTTGCTCAATGTGCCTTCCATAATTTTGTGTAGTTTCTTGAACCTTGGGCAATTCAATCTTAAAATTAGTTATCACTTCTAGTTAAAATATTTTGTGATAAGAAGCAATATTAATCATCTTCCAAATGCAGCAAAAATTGTCTTTTCCATAGCTCAGTGTTTCTCAAAATTTGATTCCCATACTAGCAACATCAGCATCAATTGGACACTTTTATAAGAAATTCAAGTTTCCAGGCCCTATCCTAGACCTACTGAATCAAAAACTCTAGTAAATACACTTTAAAAAGCCCTTCAGGGCATTATCATGCTTGATAAAGTTTGAGAACCACTGCTCCAGGGTGTTCGATTAATAATCTGCCTCTTTGTACCTTCCACTGACCCTCTCTTCTCATATGTTAACTAATGGGCGAAAAAAGCAGTGATTTTAAAGTTGACACCTACATTGCCAGGTCAGAGCAGTAAATTTTTCTTCTTGATTTGTGTCAGATTAAGCAGAGGTGTTTTTTCCCCTAGTTGATGGAAATGATTGCACATCTCCTGGCAGTGAGGTAAAATGAGAAATCTGCTCTGCAGCCTCTGTAGTCAGACAGATGACTAAACCCCCAATAAGACTAAAAGCAAGCCTATATTGAAACCCCGAGGCCATTTTATAGATAAACCAAGATCACAAAACAATATCACTTGGAAAGGCCAAGTACTTGATGGAAATGTGTACCTTCCCTGCCATCTAGCTTAAACACATTTCTTTAAAACAGCTCATCTCTACCTTACCTTTACTCTAATCTTGCCTCTGGTTTGCCAATCTGTGATATAGACCATTATATTATTCTTCCACACTCATGAAATGTTCTCCTCTTTTCAGCCTTTTGCATAAATATTCAGGCTGATGATCTGGATGAGGGACTTGTACATGCCTCTGGTGCTATTTGCTTCTTTACATCAGAAATTTGTGCTTTCCTTGAAGGTTTTTAGTAAAATCCTAGTCTCTATATGAAACTGCTAACCTTGGACTTCAGCCTTTTTCTATTTCTTCCCTTTAAATAATCTAGAGGTATTTGAACAAATTTGTCAAGTTTGCTTTATTTCTGAGATAATAATAAATCATCTAAGAGACAATGGGAAAGTACAGTATGTGTATAGGCCATAAATATTCATACTTTACTGGTTTTTGCACAAAGAGTATGATAGGTAGATAAGTTTAATAAATGTATTCCATGACAAGTATATAAGCTATTTCTCAAAATTATAAAACTTCAATTTTCACAATATTTGAAAATTATAATAATCATTGATTTTATTGGAAAGGTTCAGGGTAAAGCACTAATCCCTTCTTTCCTCTTTATAGCACATACCTGCAAAAAAAAACCTTTTTAAATTACATAGTCATGTACAACCATATCTTTTTGAGTATAAATTGTGGAATCAATCTGATGATTAGAAATCTTGTATAGCTTTAAGATTGTCATTCTACAAATCCAAAGTCACTGCAAGGATGCAGCATAGTTTCTGTCCTAGGTATTGAGGAAGATAAAAGTGACAAAATGAAAACCAGACAAAGGTCCCTGATTTCATGGAGA
>VMDO01037758.1:0-14062 GCA_007922755.1 Pedetes capensis | reverse complement strand
AACTGCGTCTTACATATTTCAGACATGTAGTCAGGAGAGAACAATCCCTGGAGAAGGACATCATGTTTGGAAGAGTGGCAGGTCAACGGAAAAGAGGAAAACCCTCCACCAGATGGATTAACACAGTGTCTGCAACAATGGGCTTAAACATAAATAAGATGGTTTGCCTGGCACAGAATCGGCAAGTGTTTCGATCTGCGGTACATAGGGTCGCTATGAGTCGGACTCGACTCAACGGCACCTAACAACAACAATCCCAGGTTTATATATTCATTTGGTGGCATCTCCAAAAACTGTCACAAATGAAGCATCCACGACTCTTCAGCAACAAACATAACATTGTGGTGCTGGAGATCAAACACAGGGCCTTATGCATGCTATGGAAATGCTCTATACTGAGCGATATCCTCAACCTCATGCTTTTTTTTTTTTTTTTCCTTCCTTAAACCAGATTTCTATTATAAGCACTAGTACAAATTCTAGGATGCTAGCAACAATTATACTACAGGTATTAGGGACAAAAGTATGTAATTAACTACTAAATCTTACTATAAATTCTTATGAGGCGGGCGTGGTGGAATATGCCTGTAATCCCACTGCTCAAGAGGCAGGGAGGTAGCCAGTTCAAGGTGATCTTAGGTTATATAGGTGATCTTAGGTTATCTGTCTCCCCCCACCTCACCCCCCCCCAAAAAAAAAACTTATGAAAAGCAAATCTGCAGCTGTTGCTGTCTTTTTATGTTTCTCAAATTTGTTTCATTATAATTACCCTGGATTCTTATTTTAAAAAGGTATTTCTAGAATCCACCTCAGATATGCTTTGTTTATACCTAAATTGTATTTTTTTTTTTTTTTTTTTTTTTTGTGGTACTGGGGGTTGAACCCAGGGCCTCACGCTCCCATGCTCTGCAAGAGCTGGACCACTGAGCTGCACCCCCAGCCCATTTTTTTACTTTTTGAGACAGGGTCTCACTAAGTTACACAGACTACCTCTGGTCTCGAACTTGAGATCCCCCTGCCTCCGCCTCCCAGGCCACTGGGATTACAGGCATGTGCCACTGTGCCCGGCCCTAAATTGTATGCTTTAATCTCATAGATCTATAACACAAATAGCTTACAATTTAATTCATTTCAGTTACTTATTAAATTATTTCAGGAACCTCTGTTTTTAGACCATTTCCTTTCACTAAAATAAAATTATAATGTATAAGATTGTTAAATACACCGGGCATGGTGGCACACACCTGTAATCCCAGCAACTCTGGAAGTAGAGGCAGGAGTATTGCAGGTTCGAGGCCAGGTAGCCTATATAATTTAGAGAGAACTTGTCTCAATTTAAAAATTAATACAGGGGCTGGGGGTGCAGCTCGGTGTCAGAGTGCTTACAAAATATGTGTGAGGCACCAGGTTCAGCCCCCTAGTACCACACACATACACACACACACACACACACACACACAAAAACGTTGTTAAATACTCTGGAAATACAGTTGAACACATAAACATGTCTATAATCTCAGTTTATAAAATGAAAAATAAAAACTCAGTCACAAAACCAAACTCTGTCATTTTAAACATTAAGTTTCTTGACTATCAGATCTTTAATCTCCAGACTCACTGGTGGACTGAGTGGGGACTTTTTTTTTTTCCTTTTTATTGGTGTTAATGGAAACCAAACCCAGGGCCTCATGCATGGTAGCAAGCACTCCATCACTGAGCTAAATTAAGCTCATAGCCTGAGTAAGAATTTTTTTTTAAAGTTGCACAAATTGCTGGCATCATAGGGCATGCTTGTAATCCCAGCATTTGGGAGGCAGAGGCAAAAGGACTGAAGTTCAAGGCCAGCCTGGGCTACATAGTGAAACTCTGTCATTAAAAACAAAAACAAAAAATTAAATTTAAAAAAAGGAAAGAAAATAAAAAGAGAAAAAAAGTAAAATAATCCTAATAAAGACTGTAAAATTACAAGGATTCACTCCACTCAGCTGAACAGGTGTCAGTTTTAAAATTCAGCCAACTCTACTATTCTAGTGTTAACTGTCTTTTCCCATTAAAACATATTTAACTGAAACAACACTCCAGTTCAATCTTGTGTTAAGAGATGTCCAAAAATATTTTCTCTGTGCAGTTAGCATTCACAGATAATGTGCTCACAGAGGAATTCCTTACACTCACCTTCCCTCTTACATACAGTCTGATCTTCATAATAAATTTTCAGGCTTCTCATGTCTATGTATACAGTTGTATAAAGAGAAACATAAAATTGAATTATATATTCTGTTCTACTTCCAGATATACATGCCTTGCTGTGCATGATGGCACAAGTCTATAATCCCAGTATTTGGGAGGCTGAGACAGCAGAGTCAAGGGTTCAAGGCCAGCCTGGACTACATAGTGAATTCCAGCCTAGTCTGTGCTACATAGTGGGATCTTACCTCAAAAACAAAAATGAACAAAAATCAAGTTTATACAAAAAGCTTGCCCATGAATGTTCAAAGCAGCATTATATATAATAGTCAAAAAGTGGTATAAACCAGGCTCAGTGGCACAGGTCTACATTCCAGCTACTTGGGAGGCTGAGACAGGAGGATCCCAAGTTCGAGACCAGCCTGGGCCACATACCAACACAACATCTCAAAGAAAAAACAAAACAAGGAAAAAAGTCCCCCAAAATGTTGGTCATGTCCATACATTAAAGTATCACATGGCAACTGGGCACCACGGCACACATCTATAACCCCAGCCACTGAGGTGGCTGAGGCAGGAAGATCAGTAGTTCAAGGACAGTGGCAGCTTGTATAACTTAATAAAGATCCTGTCACAAAAAAATAAAAAGGTGAGGGTAGATGGGGGGGGGGGGGTAACTCAGTGGTTGAGCACTTGCCTACCCCAGGACTGTTTTTAAAAAAATTTTTTTAAAGTAGATGAGTGATTACCTAAGGTAGGGAAGGGGAAGAAGTGGGAATAAAGAAATACCACTGGTGGTCCTGGTGTCACATACCTATAATCCCAGCACATGAAGCTAAAGCAGGAGGATTATGAGTTTGAGGCCAGGGGCAGCCTGCAAAATTTAGTGAAACAAGAAAAAAAAAAAAAGAAGGAGGAGGAGGAAGAGGAGGAGGAGGAAGAAGAGGAGGAGGAGGAGGAGGAGAGGAGGAAGAGTGGAAGGGGGAAGGAGGAGGAGGGGGAGGAAGAAGGGGAGGAAGAAGTAGAAAAAATGAGGCACAGTAGGGCACTCTGTAATCCCAGAATTTGAGAGGGTAAAGCAGAAGGACAGCTTAAAGTTCGAGGCCAGCCTGGACTGCACAGCAGGTTCTAGTCGGATGGGGCTACACAGCAAGACCGTGTCTCAAAATACAAAAAATAAATAGCAAAACAAAAGAACTCCTGAGCTTGGTTGGTGGCATACAACTGTAATCCCAGCACTTGGGGAGCTAAAGCAGGAGGATAGAGTTTGAGGCAAAACAACAAACAACCCAAAAGGAGGTTAAAAAGAAAAGTATCAACTCTTGCCTGTCACTTATTTAGAATAAGATATGAATCAGAATCATATCTGAAAAATGATAAAAATGGGATGAAAATATTAAGTGTTTAAAATTTTATGTATAAAATATTTCATGAACAAAATATACCTTAAAAATGACTACTCTTGGGCTAGGGGTGTAGTTCAGTGGTAGAGGGCTTCCCTAGCATGTGCCAGGGCCTAAATTCAATTCCTAATACGGCAAAATTTAATTAATTCTTGTTACAAATCAACAGTCCCAAAAGCCTAATATATATTGATTAAATGACACGCTAATGAGCATATTTTTCTTTGTTTTGCAAACTATTTGGACTTGACATTACATATCTTTTAGTTGAACTCAACTACTGGAGTACATTCCTAAACATAAGAATCTGATCCATTTGAAAATATACTTGGGGAGGGAGGGGTTGAGGGAGCACAAGAGAGGAACGGGGAAGATGGACATGAGCAATGCACAATAAAATGCATGTATGACGTCAAAATGAGACCTATTACGTTCTGCATTAAAAATTACTACTAAAAAATACTTAGAATAGTACCTGATCATCCAGAGCAAAAGAATTTTCAATTTTGGGGGGGGGGGGAATTGGGAAGGTGAACCCAGGGCTTCACACATGCTTTCTGCAAGCACTCAACTACTGAGCCATACATACCCCTAGTCCATTTTTTAACTTTGTATTTTGAGACAGGATATTGCTGTTAGGCAGGCTGCCTCCGCTTCCTGAGTCGCTGGGATTCAAATCGTGCACCACCGCGGGATTGGGATTTTCGAAAATTTTAACTGCCTATTGTTGTTGTTGTTAGGTGCCATCGAGTGGGTATCTGACTCATAGCGACCCTCATAGGGTTTTCAATGGCTGACTGTTTCGGGATTTCCTTGGGAGTGGATTGCCAGGTTCTTCTCCCATTTTTGCGGTGCTGGGAATTGAACTCAGGACCTCAGAGACTGCAGCGCAGCGCTCTACCAATTGAGCTAAATCCCAGCCCAACTGCCTATTGCTAAATCCAAAATATTTTACAATGGCTGAAATACTTCCAATTCACAGGTAAAAACATGCAGGGCACATTTATCCAACTGTGTATATGACGTATAAGCAGTTCACTACATACTCAAACAGTTTCTTAATTTTCTAGGATGTTAAAAGCGGGGGTGGAAGTATCTGAAGGGTGTGGCAACTCATTCAAGGTCACACAACAAGTCAGGGCAGAGACCAACATTCTGGTTATACCAAACCTTCAAGGAAAATATTAGGGACAATTTCTCAAAAAAAGATTCCTGTTTCATCTCAGAAAGAAAAAGAAGGGAGAGGGAACCATCAGCTTAGTTCAAAACTTCTAAACAGAGAGGATGGAACAGCTATTTTGAATAAACAAACACTTCTGCTTGGAGCAGTTAAGAGCTAAACAAAGATATAGCGAAGAGCATGTGCGTATCTGGCCAGACCCGTCCCGATTTTCAACCTTAAGTTAAAGCCTCAATTCAAAAAGTCTAGGCAAGCCTAGACGGATATGAAGGCAAGAAACTCCGATCTCCTTGAAATATTGTGAGAATAAAAACCAAAAGAAATAACGAGTTAATGTGAACTTTACTGCCTCCAAGGGTAAGAAGGCCAGTTATTCTGGTGAGAAAAAAAAGCGAGTGTCAGAACAGTAGTGAATTAAGGCTAAGAAACTTAAGATTTCTAATGATCAGTGAGAAGAAACGACTATGACTGGCAAAGGTACCATATAGTCTTAAGTGAATCGAATCGCATGCAAACACTTCCCTCCACCAAAAAGAAGCCCACGTCCCCCAAATCTAACCCTAAACATGGACCCGGGTTTTCCATTTGAAGCTATTTGGGGAAAACGGCAGCAATGCAGAGCACGGGTTGAGTTTCTATGGCTCAGGCAGCCCACACAGGGAGAAGCCCCGCTCAACAAGCGTCCGCGGCGGAACCATACTGGACAGGTCCAGTTATAAGAAAACTGACCCTTGAAGCTTCGAGAACCCGAGGGCGGAGAAGCACCGGTATACACGTACACACACCCTCACACACTCTGGCTCGGTCTATCTCTCACTTAAGCGTGGTAGAAATCACTGAGGAGTCAGTGGCTCAGTAGTTGCTGTTCACGTTCCTCACCGGGTGAAAGCCGCCTCTTCATCCAGCTGTCCGCCCGCACCCCCACTCCCCTCACCTGACCCTGGCCCCTGCCCCAGAAGAGATGAAAGAGGCGAAGGCGGCGGCAGCAGTTCCTTCCGACAGGGTCTCCCAGCGGCGGTGGCTGCTTCGACCCACAGTCCTAATCTACAGCCGCCGCCATGATGGAGGGTGAGGTCACCCCCAGCGCGCTTCCGTCATCGCAGGCGTGGGGCGGGGCTGGGTGCCCAGCAGCACCGGAAGTGGGCGGTTCCGTTACCCGGAGCGGAAGTACTGGACCCTAGAGGTCTTTACGTTCAAATGTAGCAAGAGAGTTGACCTGGCCCACTCTTTCCAAGAACCCACTCAAATCTATGATTTTGGGGATTGCGGAAGTGCCCTTACAAATCATTTCCGGTCCTAGGTAGCTAGAAGAAGAGGAGATGATGTACCAATCAGCCTGCCCATAGTGGGGCGAGAGGCTGATGATGTCGCGCAAAGAAGCAATGCCACAGGCGCAGAATACGTTCGGTTTGCCGAGGCTTGTTGAATTTCTAGTGTGGGCAAGACAGCGGGTTAAATAATTGGCAAGATGAGTTGTGAGAGCTGCAGAGTTTGCAGCCACTTGTTGAGGAAGGTAATCCTTGAACGTTGGGAAAGATATTTGAGAGAAGAGAGTGGGACGGTATCGTTTGAGATGAATTTTAACAGGAACATCACTGAAGATTAGGTGTTAAAAGCCTATTGTAACCAACCAGATGAGAAGTGGTAAAGGACTAATAGGGAGTGACTGCCAGTGGGTATCATGTTTCTTTTTGTTGTTAGGTGCCATTGAGTCAGTATCCGGCTCATAGCGACCCTCATAGGGTTTTCAATGGCTGATTGTTTTGGGATTATCTCATAGCGACCCTCATAGGGTTTTCAGTGGCTGATTGTTTGGGGATTATCTTGGGAGTGGTTTGCCAGGTCCTTCCATTTTTGTGGTGCTGGCAATTGAACGCGGGACCTCAGAGACTACAGCACAGCGCTGTACCAACTGAGCTAAATCCCAGCCCATTTCTTTTTAAGGTGATGAAAATATTTAAAATTCACCAATGACAATGTACCATAACTCTGAATATACTGAATACCATTTAATTGCACACTTTAAGTAGGTGAAGTATATAGTCTGTGAGCCAAATCTCAATAAAGTTATTTTTTAAAAAGTGATATAGCTGGGAGCGTACCTCCATGGTAGACTGCTTGCCTAGCATTTGCAAGGCCTTGTTCCTCTGCCTGGGTGGATAGGGATAAACATTTCAATGAATATGGAGAAGATGGGATTTAACACATGGGTGGGGCTGGTGTCAGAAGGTTTATATGCCTGAGTGGCTCAGTAAAAAACTAATAATAAACCGGGCGCGGTGGTGCACGCCTGTAATCCCAGCAGCTCAGGAGGCGGAGGCAGGAAGATTGCAAATTCAAGACCAGAGGCAGTCTGCGTAATTTAGCAAGACCCTGTCTCAAAAAGTTTTTAAAAAAAGGGCTGGGGGTGCAGCTCAGTGGCCCACCACTTGCAGAGCATGCAAACACAAGGCCCTGGGTTCAACCCTCAGTAGAGCAAAAAAAAAAAAAAAAAAAAAAACCTAATAATACAGTCTTTGGGTGTTCTTCCCCAGTGCCCCACCCCTGGCCCTAGGGGAACTGAACCCAAGGTGCTGTACATGCTTTGCAAGTGAGCTACCACTGAGCAGCACTCCCAGCCCCTTTTTAATTTATTTTTTAAATCTTGAAACAGGGTTTCACTAAACTATGCAGGCTGACTCTGGCTTTGAATTTGCAATCCTCCTGCCTCTGCCTCCCAAGTTTGTAGGGCCACTGTGCCCAGACCCCCTCCCCTTTTTAAAACCAGCATCTCATCTAAATTCATGCACTGTGTTTGGTTGTTATATCTTTCATTAGCCTCCTAGTCTTTTTAATAACATTGACTTTTTTTTTTTTTTTTTCAGTTCTAGGGATCCAACCCAGAGCCTGACCCACAGTACAAAAGTTTTCTACCACTGTGCTGCACCTTGCAGCCCTAATGTAGACTTTTTGTTTTGGTTTTTGAGACAGGGTCCTGATAGATAGCACACTCTTGCCTTGAACTTGAGATCCTGCCTCAGCCTCCTCAGTGCTAGTATTATAGGTACATGCCTTCAACTTTAGCCTGAAGTTGACTTTTTTGTTTGTTTTTTAAAGAAAGTTTCACTATGTAGCCCAGACTGGCCTCAAACTCATGTTGATGCTCCTGTCTCAGCATCCCAAGCGCTGGGATTTCAAGATGTACACCACCACACCCAGCCTGAAGTAGATTTTTTGAGGTATATTCATAAAGTGGAAATTAGCAATAAAACAAAACGAGCCATTGATAACCAGGTAGGTTAACCTCAAAAATACTGTGTTGAATGAACAAAGCCAAACATACATATATACATACACACACACACACACACACACATATATATATATATACGCACATACACTGTGTGATTCCACTTATACAAATTTCAGGAACAAGTAAAATCAATTAATAGTGATATAAATCATTACAATGTTGCCTGGGGCAAGGCAGTGTGTGATATACTGGAATGGGCAGAGAGCTTTCTTTTCTTTTCTTTTCTTTTTTTTTTTTTTTTTTTTTTTTTTTTTTTTTTTTTTTTTTTTTTGTGGTACTGAGGGTTGGACCCAAGGCCTTGCGTTTGCATGCTCTGCAAGTGCTGGACCACTGAGCTGCACCCCCAGCCCATTTTTTACTTTTTTTGAGACAGGGTCTCACTAAATTACACAGACTGCCTCTGGTCTCAAACTTGCGATCCCCCTGCCTTCGCCTCCCAAGCCGCTGGGATTACAGGCATGCGCCGCTGGGATTACAGGCATGCGCCACTGCGCCTACCAGCAGAGAGCTTTCTGAGTAATGAAAATATTCTGTATCTTGATTAGTGATCACACAGATATATACATTCATCAGAACATCTAATTATCAGATGTGGCAGCGCGGACACCTATACTCCCTTCACTTGGGAGGTAGAGGCGGCAGGATTGTCAGTTCTCGGCCAGTCTGGGCTACATTGCAAGATCCTGTCTCAAAACAAATAAAACAAAATGAAACAAAACACCTTCATCTAATTGATCACTGGGCATGGTGATAAACACCTGTAATCTCAGTATGCAGGAGGCTGGGGCAGGAGGATTGTGAATTTAAGGCCAGTGGGCTACATAGCCAGACCCTGTCTCAAAAAAAAAAAAAAAAAAAAAAAACCTTCATCTATTTGTACTAATAAAGTCTGCACAAATTCATTTTATATAAATTTTACCTCAAAATACTTTAATAAAGGCTAGAAGGTGGGACACAGCAAGACCCTGGTTTCAATCTCCAGCACCAAAATGAAAACCTTAAGAATTCATTTTCTTTCACATTGCTTTCATTTAGGGTTTGCCCCCCCCCCTTTTTTTTTTTTTTATTTTTTACTTGTATATCATGCCTGTAACCCCAGTGACTCAGGAGGTGAAGGCAGGAGGATTCTGAGTTTGGGGCCAGAGGCAGTCTGCCCTAAACCACAATACAGGGCTATTCCAGGTGGAGCCTGAGGCCCATACTCAAGGCCTTTGTCACACTGGGTGTGCCCTAATTTGAACAAAACTAGAGGAAACATGCACCCACACTGTCCTTTCTCTTTGCTTCCCCTCACTCCTCTCTTCCCTTCTTGTCTTTCCTCTTCCTCCTCCTCCCCCCAGGTGCCTCTCCTCCTCTGGGGTGGCTCCATGTGACCTGCCTGTTCTCACGGGCCTGCCATCTTTGTCTATCCAAGGCACTTTTCCTTCTAGAAGTTTGACTACTACTTCTGTTCTCTCTGACTTTACTTGTCCCTGGGGAATAGAAATATCTTCAAGGTTGTCCAACTTCCTTCCCAAGTTTATTTTTACTTTTCCAGGTGCCTCAGTTTTCCCTGTAATTATTCCTTAAGGGTGTACTATTGCTTAATAAGTCTTGTCTATACTGTCTATTATAACTTCTGTGTTGGCTATAAGTTCTTTTATATATCAAACACACAAACCAAAGTTTTACGGCTAGGAGACTCCTGGACCTGCATTACTGGTAACAGCTTCATGTATACTGATAGGGGAAATCTGGGAGGGCGACTGAGAAATGGAATTCATGCAGTAAGTGGAACTTCATTGACTCCCAGGTTTTGGCACCAATATGATAGGGAAAATCTGGGAGGAGGAGTGGGTACATAGACATGAGGCAAACTACTCACCTGTAGAGGAACATGTTTATTGGAGGAAAGTAAAAGGAGGAGAAAGAAGGCAGCAGTGTCAGAAGGTGGGCACTGCTGTCAACAAGCTATTTGAGGTTGGGGCTTATAGAACTGGCAAAGCCTTTGTCTTAACATTGGTGGGAAAAGCTTCCTAGCAAGAAGGGAAGATGGAGTAAATATGAGAGACTAGAATCTCTGGAACGCATGATCTGTCTGGTGGTGGGAATCTTATCCCAGGACGCTGTCAGGGAAGAGGCCCTTAGTCCCCTCATATAGTAGGCCCTTACTGTCTGTGGGTTCTACCACCTATAGATTAAAAATATTTTTTTAATGGGCCAGTACTGAACATGTATAGGCTTTTTTTTTTTTTTTCCTTTCCTTTTCTTTCTAAGGATAGTCTCATTATGTAGCCTAGGCTCGCCTGGAACTCTCCATCCTCCTGCCTCAGCCTCCCAAGTGCTGGGAATATAGGCCTACTCCATCACACCTCGCTTAAATAGACGTTTTTCCTTGTCATTGCTCCCTAAACAATACAGCATAAAAGCTAATATGTATTTACACTATAATAGGTATTAAAAATAATGTAGAGATTGCATGGTATATGCAGGTACTTCACCATTTTATATAAAGGACTTGAGCATCCATGTATTTTGGTATTTGAGAGGGCTCCTGGAACCAATCCCCCACAGATACGAAAGAACAACTGTACTCAAGGACTTTAATTCCAGAGATTGTTTCTGTAGAAGTTGCCACATTCTTATCAGACAGTACCTAGCCTGCTCCTTGGTGAATCAGCAAAACACTGCAGAACTAGTTGTTAAAGAGCCTCAACATGGGGGAGGAGGCAGCTGCACAAAAGGCAACAGTATAATTATATCTGAAGTATGATTTATGGCTCTTGCTGTGTATCCCAGACTGGCCTGGAACTCACTATGTACCCCAGGCTGACCTAGAACTCTTGATTCTTCTGCTTCAGCCATCCAAGTCCTGGAATTAAAGGCAGGTGCCTCCATGCCCAAAATGATTTTTTTGTTTTTTAATGAAATCTTGCTAGATACAGTGATATGTTCCTTTAGTGCCAGCTACTTGGGCTGGCACTTGAGGCAGGAAGATGGTTTGAGCCCAGGAGTTGAGGCCAGCCGGGGCTACATGGTGAGACCTGGTCTCTGAATAAATAAACAGAAGTCTTAAAGTGAATGTGATAAATGATTGTTTTGTTTTGTTTTTTGAGAGGAGATCTGTCTACGTAGCCCAAGCTGGCCTCCAGTCTGCAATCCTCCCTCAGCCTCTCATATGCCATGATTACAAATGTGCACCATATATGTGCCTTACAAGTGTTGGCAATTTTGGGGGGTGGTACATTGTACACAAACATTTGAATTAGTTTCTTTCTTTCTTTCTTTTTTTTTTTTTTTTTTTTTTTTGTGGTGCTGGGGGTTGAACCCAGGGCCTCGCGCTAGCATGTTCTGCAAGTGCTGGACCACTGAGCTGCACCCTCAGCCCATTTTTTTACTCTTTGAGGCAGGGTCTCGCTAAGTTATGCAGCCTGCCTCTGGTCTCGAACTTGCGATCCTCTTGCCTCTGCCTCCCGAGCCGCTGGGATTATAGGCGTTTGCCACCACACCTGGCTTCTTTTTTGTTTTTTTGAAACAAGGTCTCACTGTGAAGGCCAGGCTGGCCTGGACCTTGCCATGTAGACCAGGGTGGCCTAGAACTCCCATTGATCTTCCTGCTTCAGGCTTGTAAGCTCTGTGATTACAGGCATACACCACTACACCCTGCTTCCTTTCTTTCTTCTTTTTTTAAATTTTCTAATGTCTCTAATAATAGGCCATCACATTTTTTTTTTTTTTTTGGCGGTACTAGGGGTTGAGCCCAGGACCTGGACCACTGAGCTGCACCCCCAGCCCATTTTGTAGATTTTATTATTTTCTGAGCCAGGGTCTCGCTAAATTACACTGACTGTCTCTGGTCTTGAACTTGCGATCCTCCTGCCTCCGCCTCCGGAGCCGCTGGGATTACAGGCGTGCGCCACCACACCTGGCTGGCCATCACATTTTCTTAAAACAAATAAATAAAAAAGGCACAATTGATTTGGACAGCTATGTCTGTTTGAGGCATTCAATCCACAAAGAGTTTGACTTGAGGCATTAGGTTGCTGCTCCAACTCCCCAAACACAGTCATTTGCTGACTGTTGTAAAAAATAAATGAAACTGAGGGGGGGAATTTAACTTAGCCGCTGAGCACTTGCCTAGCAAATTCAAGACCCTGGGTTCTGTCCCCAGCACCAAAGGAAAAAATAAATAAAAATTTTAAAAACAAATGGGGTTATGATCCACGTGTGTTACTGCCACCTTATTCTGGCCTAAGGAAATTAGAAGGAGACGTGATCCTGGAAATCTGTCTTCTGGAATGGTGAAGAATGAAGCTATTCCTGCAGGCCTGCCATCTGATTTTAGCTTAGTTGATTAAGATACCAATCAAATTAAGGCCAATTGCATGGATATCTGTTGCCCTGTTAGTTTTTTTGCCCTGTAGCTAAATCTTTAACTTACCTAACATTTCCAGAGAATATTGTACAGCTGGAAAATAATTTGGCATCATATATTAAAGAGTTAAAATGTGTGTACAAGTCAAAAGAATGCAAAGATTCACACGTATTTCTGCAATAATGCATATGCTGAATCTAATTATCAGGAAAATATCAAAACCAAATTGAGAAACTTTCTACAACTGGCCTACAGTCTTTAAAAATATGACTATTGGGAAAAACAAACTCTGAGAAACTGATATTAAATGAGACCAAACTGGAACTAATGCAAGAAATGCTCTTGGGTCAGAAAAAATGCTATTAACATTTGGAGGACACAAGATTTGAATATGGACTATATTTTAAATAACAATATTGTTACAAACATTAAATTTCCCGAATTTGGTCAATATATATCCTTATTCTCATGACACATACTGAAATAGTCATGAACAGTGTGCATGCATGAAAAGAAAATGATAAAGCAAATGTAACAAAACAATTGGTGAATCTGGGTGAAGAAAATTCATTGTATTATCTTTATGACTTACTATATTTGAAATTTATTCAAAATTAAAAACTACTAATAAAAAATGTCTGTACCCTTTGATGCATAATTCTACCAACAGGATTCTATCCTAAAGATAAAGAAATTTTTGTCTTTGTAGTTGGGACAGGGGAGGGTGGGGATAGATTTTGAAGTCCAATTTATGGCTTTCCACAAATTGTGTTTGCCCCCACACGTCTGTCAGTTTGCCGCACCATGGGAGCTTGCCTGTTGCCATGAGGCTGAGAGCTCTGCCACTGTAACCTCGGACATGAGCAAGGTGACCCATGGTGGACAGGTTTTCAGCTGAGCTTCCAGACTAAGACAGACTAGGGAGTAGGACCTGGCGAGCCACTCCCAAAACAACTAGCCATTGAAAACCCTATGAATAGCAAAGAGACATTGTCAGATATAGTGCTGGAAAATGAGGCCCCCAGGTTGGAAGGCACTCAAAAGACTACTGGGGAAGAGTTGCCTCCTCCAAGTAGAGTCTACTGTGATGACGGAAATGGAGTAAAGCCCCAGGGTGCTCAATTTGCTGATGTGGCATGACTCAAAATGAGGAGAAACAACTGTAAACATCCATTAATAATTGGAACATGGAATGTACATAGTATGAATCTAGGAAAATTAGAAATCATTAAAAGAGAAATGGAGCACATAAACATTGACATTCTAGGCATCAGTGAGCTAACATGGACTGGCATAGGCCATTGTGAGTCAGATAATCATATGGTCTACTATGCTGGGAATGAAAAACTAAAGAGAAATGGGGTTGCATTCATCATCAAAAAAGACATTTCAAGATCTGTCATGAAATACAATGTTGTCAGTGATAGAATAATATCCATACGCCTAGAAGGAAGGCCAGTTAATATGACCATTATTCAAATTTATGCACCCACCACTAAGGCCACAAATGAAGAAAGGGAAGACTTCTATCAGCTTCTGCAATCTGAAATAGATCAAACATGCAATCAAGACACACTGATAATCACTGGTGACTGGAATGCAAAGGTTGGAAACAAAGAAGAAGGCCCAGTAGTTGGAAAATATGG
>VMDO01037757.1:0-14062 GCA_007922755.1 Pedetes capensis | reverse complement strand
CTTCTGAGAAACAAAACATCAGGTCCAGATTTCAGTGATGAGTTCCTCCAAATTTGTAGGAAATGATAAAACAGTAATCTTATATAGAGACATAGACTAAAAAAAGAGGCAAATTTATTTTTGAATCCAGAATAAGTTAGTGCATGAATAGGATATCACAAAAGTGGAAAATTATAAACCAGTCCCTCTCCTCAACATAGAATTATGCATTGCTATTTAAATTATTAGAAAATTGAATCCAGTAATATATACAAATGATAGTATATTACACCAAATTTGAATTCATTCTAAAAATTCATCTTTATTCTCACATTCACATAAGCAATCAGTGCTTATTTTTAAGACTAAACATATGTTAATATATGCAAAAAATGAACTTAATGAGTAAAATACTTTAAGTAGACTAGAAATTAGAATTAAAGAAAATTCTTTAGTCTGATAAGTAATATATAAAAATGCAGAGAGCTGGCATCATAAATCAAATATGTTAGGCTCCGTTCATTTTACAAGTTCAAGAATTAGAGAGGATTGCCTGCATTAACTACCTCTATTACATGGAAATCTTTGCCAGTGCAGCAAAACAATAAAATGGAATGAAACAGTTACCCTTTGAGGTGATGATGGCAAGAAGATGCTGAAGTTTCAGTAACCAACAAACAGAACCTCATTTAAAATGTAGAAAAGTTGAGCTGAGCATGGTGGCACATGCCTGTAATTCCAGTGACTCAAGAGACTGAGGCAGGAGGACCACAAATTTAAGGTGTGAGGCAGCCTGCATAATGTAAGGAGACCCTGAATCAGAACATAAAGTTGAAAATGGACTGAGAATGTAGCCCAGTGGTAGAGAAGTTGCAAATTATTTGACAGGCCCTTCGTTGAACAAGCAAGTACTACAAAAAATGAAGAAAAAGAAAATTTAGAGAATGGAACAGAGGGAGAGAAAGACTGACTCAGGACATAAAGCACAGAGCTCTCAGTGGCAGAGGGAGGAGTCTGAGAAAAGAAAGAGCAAAAATGCAGGGATCAAGAAATTCTTACACACTGTTGTTGTTATTGCTAGGTGCCCTGGAGATGGGTGTGACTCATAGTGACCCTGTGCACAACAGAATGAAATGCTCCCCAACACTGTGCCATGCCCAGCACTATGTCAGTGCTTCTCTGCTATTCATATGGTTTTCCATGGCTGGTTGTTTCAGGACTGGTTCAAGAGTGGGCTGTCAAGTCCTTTTCCTATGTTTGTAGTGCTAGGGATCAAATGCAGGGCCTCAGAACATGCCAAGCAAGTACTCTATCAATTGAGCTAAACCCCTGTTTATCCACTCTTTTGTTGTTGTTGTTAGGTGCTGCTAATTAATAAAATGTAAATTAGTGTAGCCACTACGAAAATCAATGTGGACATTGCTCCAAATATTAAAATAGAACTACCATGTGATCCAGCTATACCACTCCTGGGTATACACCCAAGGAATGTGAGTCAATATACAATAGAAATACCTCACATGCATGCAAACTGTGGCAGTATTCATGATAACCATGTTATGGAATTAGACCAAGCGCCTATGAATGGATAAATGAACAAACAAAATGCAGTGTGTGTGTGTGTGTGTGTGTGTGTGTGTGTGTGTGTGCATAACATATATTCTTGAACAGATTCTCAAATCTAGTATACAACCTTTCAATAGTTTTGTTTGTTTGTTGTTAGGTGCCATCAAATTGGATCTCATAGTGACACTAAGTACAACAGAATGACACACTACCCAACACTATGCCATGCACACAATCTTTTTATGTTTGAGTCCACTGTTGCAGACATTGTGTTTCCTCTTATTTTGAGTCATGTTACATCAGTGAAAGGAGGTCCCAGAGGATTTGCTCCATTTTCATCATTAAGGTCAACTCTACTTAGAGGCAGTAACTCATTCTTAGTTATTTCTTGAATGCTTTCCAACCTAGGGGGCTCATTTTCAGCATTATATGTGACAGTGCTTCTCTGCTATCCCAAGGGTTTTCAATGGCTAATTGTTTCAGGAATAGGCAGCCAGGTCCTTCTCCCTTTTTTGTCTTAGTCTGGAAGCTCACCTGAAACCTGTCCAACATTGGTGTTTCTGCTGGTATTCTGCTGGTAAATACTATTTGCATATTTTTCAGCATCACAGAAACATGCAAGCCCCCATAGCATGACAAGCTGACAGAAACATGGAAGTCAATGGTTTTAGAGGGCTAAAAAAAAGATTAGAGTCTCATTCAGATTGCAGGAAAATTGATGGAACTGGAGATCATCATATTAATTGGCCAACCAGACATTTCAAAACAATGGACTAGGATGTCTGCAGAAAGCCTGTGGTCTGTCCTGCCTAGTCCAGAGGACTAGATCAGACCAGAGTAATTATAGCAGGCAAACATCACAAAATAAGTAGAAACTAAAAAGCACACATCTACAGTTGTACCACCCTGGCATCTGATCCCAACTGATCTCAGAAAAGTTAAGAAGGTCGGGCCTGGATAGCCCTTTGGGTGGGAGACCGCCTTGGAATATCAGGTGCTGTAAGCTTGGGAGAAGCACCTGGCAGCCCACTCATAAAACAATCAGCCATTAAAAACCCTATGAATAACAGAGAAGCACTGACATAATGTCAGGCATGGTAGTGTCAGGTCGTGTTTCATCTATTGTACATAGGGTCTCCATGAGTCAGACCAGAGTTGAAGGTGCCTAACAACAACTATAGATAGCACACAGACTATTCTCACCAGTTAGTACAGAGCTGAAGTGGCTAAAGAAAGAACTAGTCGACATAGGTTGAGATCTCTCACTGCTGCCTACATAATTGACCTCCTTAGAGGACTGGAAACCTGTCCTCTTTTTTTATCAACTCATCTTTTGTTTTGGGGGTTAAATTTTGCTGTCCTTGTTGGATTTTTTGTTTCTCTATAGATACTTTTTGGTCAGAGTAACCAGTTTAAACATTTATTGGTAAATTTCTATTCTATTTTTATTTAATTCTGTTTTTCTCTTTCTTGTCTTTTATATTTCCCTCTCATTTTTCTCC
The DNA here is from genome assembly GCA_007922755.1 of Pedetes capensis. Taxonomy (NCBI): domain Eukaryota; kingdom Metazoa; phylum Chordata; class Mammalia; order Rodentia; family Pedetidae; genus Pedetes; species Pedetes capensis. Next base: position 11,015 of record VMDO01037757.1, on the reverse strand, counting down.
TTTTAATATTTTATTCCTTTGTCTTGATTTGTCAGGGTCCTATTTAGAGATGGATCATCACGATGGATTCAAGACTGGCCTCAGGCTTGAAGTTTTCCTGCCTCAGTCTCCTGAGTGCATGAGTCACCACACAGCTTTTAATATACAACTTTAATCTTCTCATCTCTGCTTTCTCCTTCTCCAAATTTTTTTCTTTCATTCTTTAATTAAATCAGTTTCCTATATCTTGTTTCTTTTTCATCATTCTCCCTTTTAAAAATATTCTTTTTTTTCATTGTTTTTTATTTGTTGATATTTGTTCTTATTTTATCCTTAGCTGGATCTTCTCTGTCTCTTCTTTCTTATTTTCAGCTTTATTAAAATTTTCCTCTTCTCTTTCTATTTTTTTCTCTAGTATTATTCTCTTATTATTTTTCCATTCCTATTCTTATCAACTAATATCTTCTTAGTTCATAATATTATGATCGGTCCCTTTTTCTTACAATGCCGTTAGACTTGTGGTTGCAGCTGCTTTTAGTTATTACTATATCTCCATAGCTGATTTGTATATACATGTGGTTGCTACTGCAAGTAGTCTTCTTCTTTCTGAGATATGCTAGGGATGGGAACTGAGACCTTTAGCATTTTGGGTGGGTAATTACCTGCTGTGCTATACTCTAAGCTCAGTGGTGATAAACTATACCTCAGTTCTGCCACAACTTAGATTGCCTGAAAGTTGGTGAATATTTCAACAGAAAAATATGGGAAATTAAAACTTCTAGCCAATGGCTTGACTCCAGATGCACAAATTTCAATGTAGAAACACAAGAAAATGTGAAAGAAGGCAACATGACTTCTTCAAACCTTAACAATTTCATAGTAAATAATTTCAATGATATCAAAAGTGGATAAAATTTCAGACAAATAATTCAAAAGTGTGCTTATACGAGTGATCAAGGAATTGAAGGAGGAAACAAGCACTGGAAGACATTTAAATAGAAGACAAAAATGAAATAAAGAATATAGTCCATAATATGAAAGAAAAATCCAATATGAGAAGTTTTGCAAAAAATCAAGTTGAAAATTTGGAAATGAAAAGGTCAGGAAATCAAATAAAAAATTCAATTGAAATTCTCATCAATAAATTGAATTAAGTGAAAGATAGAATATCAGGGCTTGAAAATAATGTAGATGAGTTAGAACATTTAGGCAAAAATAAAGAACAAATAATAAAGTATGAACATAACATATAAGATCACTGGGACACCATTGACAGACCAAACTTATGAGATATTGTCATAGAAGGAGGATATGAGGTATGAATGCAAGTCATAGAAAATATATTCAATAAAATAATAAGAGAAAATGTCCCACATCTCGGGAAAGAAATGGATAGCCAGGCAGAGGAGGCTTTTTGTACCCCAAATTGGCATGATCAAAAAAAATTCTAACATAATATTGTAATTAAAATAGTAAATGTACAGAAAAAAGAAAGAATATTGAAAGCTGCAAGAGAGAAGTGTCAAGTCATATATAAAGCCAAACTCATCAGAAAAGAAACTCTAAAAATCAGAAGGGCATTGAATCATGTAATCCATCCCCTGAAAGACAGTAACTGCCAACACAAATTACTGTGTTCATTTAAAGTGTCCATCAAAATCAAGAAGAAATAAATATCTTCCATGATGAACAAAAACTGAAGAAATTCATGGTCACCATGCCATGACTGCAGAAGATACCTAAACAAATCCTACATGAAATAAACACAACCATGACTATAAAGGAAAGAATAAATCAACCTAGAAGAGTAGATAATCAAATGAGGATTAGGAAACAACAACAACAAAAATGATAGGAATTAGCATATCTTTCATTAATAACTCTGAACATTAATGGTCTCTATTCTCCAACTAAAAGATATCTGGCAGTTTAGATTAAAAAATAAGATGACTCATTTCTGCCTACAAGAAACATGTCACTGTTAAAGATAAACATAGCATAAAAGGAAAAGGATAGAAAAATGTATTTCAAGAAATGAAACTCGGGAGAAAGGGAAAGATGGAGGACAGATAACACATGTCTTCTGACCCAGAGTAAAAGGAGAGCCTAAGAAATAGTTTAGAACACACATTGACTAGTCACACAGAGTAAAAAGTTACATAAAAAGTAAGGTAATATATAAATATTAAAACAGAAAGGGCCCACAAGTTAGGTAAATAGCACCAACCTCAGAGAAAGTTTTAATAGGGAGGTATCAGCAGAGAAGGTCAGAGTGAGTGCGCTAGCAGAAATGTGGAGAGTCTATCAGGAAGGAAGAGAAAATTAATAGGTGGACAGAGGCATGCCCTTAGGAAACTCACCAACAATTCCTTCCACATGTGGACTGCACAGACAGTGGAGAGAACCAGGGGGAAAACAAGATTGCAGTGCAAAGTGGAGAAGAATTAAAGAAACCACAGCAGTTGATTCACCATTACCAAGACCACAGACCACCAAGAGAATCCAACCCGGGAAGGCTCCATGCAGACATCCACTAGAGCTCAGATTCTCCACATAGTACAACTCTGGCAACCCAACATCCTACTGATGGAGCACCAGCAGCATTTCCCACTGAGAACAACTGGTGAGTTTGCCTGAGGTTTCAGGTGCAGTGGCCATTTCTAAGAGGCACTGGCACAGGTTTGGAGAGTGCCATGGCACAAAAGCCTCACTCAGGAGGGCAGGCCTCATGAGGGGTGGAATGATAGCATCCCACCCACCCCACATGGGAGTGTCGAGTAACAACGGTGGGAGCCGGAGCCCGCACACCGGCAGAGTGTGCCCAGAGAGTAGTCACAGCATGGCTGCCTTGCTTCTGTTGTGGCACGTCAGTTGCATGGCATGACTTCCATGCAATCACATGAGCACATGGGTACTCAGATCCCAGATTAATTGGGATTATCCAATATAATCTTACTGCAGTGATGAATTGGCTAGGGACTGCAGAAGGGACTGGGTCCCATGCATGGGTAGAGGGCAACCATAGTCCTACAGAGAGCACAGTAGTGCACATTGTGCCAGGGCAGTTTGGGGCATGACTGCCACATGGGCAGACAGGCCTCAGATTCACCATGGGTGGACTGATATCATTCTGCCCACTGCAGCACAGGAGCACTGAGAGCACAATGGGATTCAGAACACGTGCATAGGCAGAGATCCCAACATTGAGATCTGACTCTAGCAACCATCTGCTCCCACCATAGGGGTTGGGGCTGTGCTCCCTGAACTGGGATCTCATCACCCAAGCTCCATGGGGGAGGCAAAATTCTTGGAAGGTCAGCAAATGTCACATTGACTGTCAGTAGAACAGAGGCAGAGCATCCCATGGGGTGGATCTCTGAGAGCACCCAGTAACCCAGTTCAGCCTGACAGACTGCATGACTTTCTGCAATCTCCACCCAGCAGAGGGAAGCTGCACAGAAACCCTTGCCCCTAATCCTGCCTGCTTTCAATAAGAGAGCAGGTAAGGAAAATCCCATTCCCTGCAGCAGAACTGAGGAATCCCAAACTGAGTGTTCCTCATCACTCAGGAACATTTTCACAACAGAAAAATGGTGACAGATCTATAGGAAGAGGTGCCAGTAGGGTTGAAGTTAGATGATCCTGCACAGCTTCTCCTAACAGCTGCAGACAGGAAGGAGAGACTACTAAACACTGGGCAAAGACAGCTGCCTAAAGGAAGTGAGGGGGCCCTCTAAGAATGGTGATGAGGGCTGTGGATAGTAGGAAAACCACTCTAGCCTGAGCTAACTAGGATACTCTACTGCCTTAATCATATTACTGTTCTGATACCACTTGTGAGAGTATACAGAGTTTTTTCTCATATCTGTTTTTGTTTTAGTTTCTTATTTTATATTTTAATTTCTATTAGTTTTTGTTTTTTTCTCTCCTCTTTTCCCCTTTCCTTTCCCCTTATCCTGTTCCTCCTTATCCTCCAGTACAGAAACAGCTTTTTGCCTCCTTAACCCCCAGCCCCATTGAAATAGTGAATTGGAGAGTGGGGAACTGGTGAGTGGAGAGTTCAGGGTGTAGGAAAGAGAGTCATGAGCTGATGGTCCCCTGAACTTAGGAGAACCAATTAAAAACTAGGCTCTTCTTGAGTCAAGTGGGGCTAATGATGGACAGTAAGAGCCCCACAGACTACACAACTGAGGACTCATGGTCTATGCAGTAAACCAATCAGGGACTGGGATCTCAGGGTTCAGAGGGAATCTGAAGGGGGCAGTACTGAATACAGACACTGCAGCAGATCCTTATCTAGGGTTCTCAAACTGCAAAATATGGGATTCGGGAGTAAAATAAAGTGCCAAAGATTCATCATCATGCAAACTCAAAGGAACAACAAAGGGAGAAGTTCTTCACACTTAGAGGAGGTGAAACCTAATTCCCTGACCAAGCAATGGGTAAGCAACAACAAAAGACAATAAGAAACATGCTGGATGGGAAGACTCCAAAGAGCAAAGCCTCTCAACAAACAGCCCCAAAGAATCCCAATTTCTAGAGATGTCTGTGTCAAAATTCAGAGTTTTGGTTATTAATATGCTAAGAGAAATCCAAACTACCAGCACCAGCAACCTTAAAATCCTTGAAAAGAAGGTATCTCATCTGGAGTCTGTACTCTCCTTGCAGCTAGAAGTGATCAGGAAAAAGCAAATGGCAATCCTTGACATACAAACCAAGCTAAATGAAAAAACTCAGCAAAAGACTCCTCTTCATCAACACTGGATGAGGCTGAGCTATGAATGTCAGACTCTGAGTACTCAATCCAAAAAATTAAACATGTACAGTCAAAAATGGAAATAATGAAGAAAGAATTTAAGAACAATTTCCAAGAAGCCTTGAACAGAATGAAAAAATGAAACTTAAGAATCCAGGGTGTCCCTGAAGGAGAAGAAAAGTTGACAAGAGGATTCAGAAATCTAGATGATGACATCCTCAAGGAAAATTTTCCAGAGATAATCCAGGATCTTGATACATACACAACTGAAACATTCAGAGCCCCACCCAGAGGAGGCAAAAACTGATCCTCCCTATGACATATCATAGCAAGAATGCTTACATTAGACACTAGGGAAACAGTTTTGAAATCAGCCAGGGGAAAACCCCAAACAACATTTAAAGGAACACCCACTAAAATAACTGCAGACTTCTCCAAACATTTAAAGGAACACCCATTAAAATAACTGCAGACTTCTCCACATCAACATTGAAAGCTAGAAAGGCATGGACATGGATAATTCACATTCTAAAAAAGAACTACTTCCAACAAATACAATATCCAGCAAACTTATCCTTGAAAATAGATGAGGAGAGTAAGACATTCCATGATATTGACACATTCAAATGATTTGCAACCACCAAACCAGCTTTACATGGGATCCTCAGTTACCACATCCAGGTGAGATAAGACAATACTACATAGAAGATCAAAGAATTGAACAGTTGACATGAGTGGAAACAAAGAAGGTAATAAAGCACCCATGAATCAAAAACCAGCAACATGTAATGATTGAATGAATTAAAAAAGATACTTCTCAATAATAACTACTAATGTAAATGGTCTTAACTCACCAATGAAGAGACAGAGACTGGTTAGTTGGATGAAAAAACATAATGCTCAATATGTAGTACTCAAGAAATCCATGTAACTCACAAAGACTACAATATATTGAGAATTAAGGGCTGGAAAACAATATATCAAGCAGGAGGAAAACAAAAAAGCAGATGTTGCAATTCTAATACCAGTCAGATTAACTTTCAATCCAAAACTAATTAGAAGAGATAAAGAAGGACACTACATATTACTAAAAGGAAAAATCAACCAGAAACCAATAACTCTACTAAATATATATGCTCTAAATACTGGGGCACCAAACTTTATGAGACAAAATTTACAGGACATAAAGAACTTAATTGGACCAAACACAATAATTATGGGAGACTTCAGTACCCACATTTGCCAAGAGACAGGTCATCAAAACAGAAAATCAACACAGAAACGACAAATCTAATCTCCACCCAAAAGCAATTGGATCTCACAGGTATATACAGACTATTCCAGCCATATGATGAGGAATACACATTCTTCTAAGCTCAACACAGAACATTTTCCAAGATAGACCATATGCTACTCCATAAGAATTCCCTCAATAAATGTTGGGATTCACAGGAGGATAGAGAGTACCCCAAACATGGCCAGTGCCAGGAGCTCATCTAGCCCACTGGAATCCTATGGGGCAAGATAGCAACGGGTCACTTTTGCTATAATTCCAGGTATCTCACTCTTCTCCCCACCCATTGAGTGGGCCAAGATGGCACACAAGGTATGGTAGCATCTAAAGCCCCCCTGGTGCCCCATTGGTCACTTCTGATCCAGCCCGGTTCACCTGATTGGCTGGCTATCAAGCCATATAAACTCCAGAGCTCAGAGTTCAGCAGCCATTCTGAACACCATCCAGAATAAGCTCATTGGGTCCTTGTCGTTCCTTAAGAGCCCAAGGCCCATTTAGTTGTCTGCCTGGCCGTCAGCCTTCCTCCAACCTGCCTTTACCATACTTTAACCCACCTGCCACAACTATTCCACCCTGACCTCTACAACATCGGATACCCTAAATGGACTGACAGCTTTGTGAAGCAAGACTCTGGGAGTCAAGCACAGGGCCCCCAAAATGGAAAAGTCTGTGAGCTGGAAGTGCAATGACGCCCAGAAAGCTCTGCTTCAGTGGCAGAGACAGCAGCTGAGCGCTTCCCTTCTCCAACTCCCCTTTCCCCTCTCCCTAATCCTCCATCCTTTCCCCTCCTTTGTGAATAAACCTGTCTTCTATCCTGTGCATTGTCAGGAGCCATAGGCCCGACATGAGCTAAAGGCAATGCCTGCATAAATGGCTATGTGACAGACTGACCATAACAGAAAGCTCTGCTACCTGTGGAGTAAGAAATCAGCACATCAAGAGGCCTTGGTTCCCTCATTGGCTCTTTAGGATTACTCTGTTTCTGCAATGCTAACTAAGTTGATTGTTAACTTTTTGACTGTAGTTACCTTGTGAGCTGTCTCTTGTATCTCCCTGAGTTACTATATAAACAAGAGTTTAGAGAATAACGTTTAGCTCAAGACCACCAGTATTGGCCTCTTCATCTCCTTCATCCTCGGTTCCCCTTCTCCTGGCTGGGCCCTGGCAGTGCATGTTGCTCTGTTCTCTGGCGCCAGCCTCGCCACCGGGTGCAGTGTCAGGGCACCCAACTCTTGCTTCCACTCACAACACAGGGAGAGAGAAATGCCAGGAATAATCCAGCAAATAAATACAAGAAAGTAGAAATTATCCCCTGTTCCTTATCAGACCACAATGGAATACAATTAGAGCTCAAAAGCATGAATAATTCCAGAAACTTTACAAACTCATGGAGACTAAATAATACACTGCTGAATGATCAATGGGTTGTTGAAGAAAATAAAATGGAAATTTAAAAATTCCTCCAATGAAATGATAATGAAAACACATCCGCCCAAAATGTATGGGATACAGCAAACGCAGTGTTAAGAGGGAAGTTTATAAATTTAAGTGCCTTCATTAATAAGGTAGAGAAGAGCCAAATAAGTGACCTAATGACACACTTTAAGACACTACAAAATCAACAACAAATCAATACTAAAAGGAGCACTCAGAAAAAAATTACCAAGAAAAAGACAGAAGTATCTCAATTAGAATCTAAAAAGATAATTCATAGACTTAATGAGACTAAGAGCTGGTTCTTTGAAAAGATTAAGAAAATAGACACTCACCTGACCATACTAAAAAGAAAAGAAAAGGAATGGAAAGGAAAAGGCCAACATAGTAAAAATTAGAAATGAAAATGTGACCATAACCACCAACTACAATGAAATACAAAAAATCTTCCGGGATTACTTTTAGAGATTGTATTCCTAAAAATACAAAAGTTCAGAACCAATAGATAAATTTATTAACACACATGATTTACCAAAACTAACCTCAGAAGACATAAGTGACCTAACCATCCCATTACATTTGCTGAAATAGAAAAGGTAATAAAAACTCTCCCAAAATAGAGAGCCCAGGACCTGAGGGTTTCACAGCAGAATTTTACCAAACTTTCCAAGAAGATATAATACCTGTCTTCCTCAAATTATTTCAAAAAGTAGAAAAGGAGAGAATACTCCCAAACTCATTCTAGGAAGCTTCCATTACCCTGGTACTTAAGCCAGGAAAGGATACCTCTAAGATAGAGAATTATAGACCCATTTTCTTTGTGAACATAGATGCAAAAATCCTTTACAAAATCCTGGGAAGCCAAATCCAGCAACATATTAAAGAGATTGTTCACACGCCAGGTGTGGTGATGCATTCCTGTAATCCCAGCACCTCAGGAGGTGGAGGCAGGAGGATCTCAAGTTCGAGACCAGAGGCAGTCTACATAACTTAGCAAGACCCTGTCTCAAAGAGTAAAAAAAAATGGTCTGGGGGCCCAGCTCAGTGGCCCAGCACTTGCAGAGCATGCAAGCACGAGGAGGTCCTGGGTCCAACACTCAATACCACAAAAAAAAAAAGATTGTTCATCATGACTAAGTGGAATATATTACACAGATGCAAGGTTGGTTCTCCACAGGGAAATCAACTAAAGTAATTCAACATATCAAGAGAATTGCAAACAAATGATCATCTCAATTGATACTGAAAACACCTTTGACAAAGTGCAATACCTTTTCATTATAAATACCCTGGAGAAGATAGGCATAACAGGCAAATACCTTAACATCACAAAAGCCGTCTATGACAGACCTATAGCCAACATTGTATTAAATGGAGAAAAACCGAAACCACTTCCTCTAAGATCTGGAAAAAGGCAAGTATGTCCACTGTCTCCCATTCTACTTAACATTGTGATTGAAGTCCTCGCCATGGCAATCAGACTAGAGAAAGAAATCAAAGGGATACAGATAAGCAATGAAGGGGTGAAACTATCCTTATTTGCATATGACATGATAAGTTACCTTAAGGACCCCAAAACCTCACCCAGAAAACTTTTAGATCTAATCAACTCCATCAGCAAACTAGGAGAAAATAAATTAACACAAAAAATCAATAGTTTTCCTTTACACCAACTGTAGCTAGGAAGAGAAGTAAATTACAGATACAATACCTTTTCATGATAGCCCACCAGAAAATTAAATACCATGGAATCAATCTAACCAAATACCCTACATAACTCTACAAGGAAAATTTCAAAACATTAAAGAAATAAATTGCAAAGGATACTAAAAAGTGGAAGGACCATCTCTGCTCCTGGATTGAGAGAATCAATATTGTATATGGTTATCCTATCAAAAGTAATGTATAGATTTAATGCAATCCCCATTAAAATCCTAATGACAGACTTTTCAGATAGAAAAAAATGATCCAAAAATTCATATGGAGTCACTAGAGACCACCTGTAACCAAAACACTCTTAAGCTCTAAAACTAGTGCAGGCGAAATCACAATCCCTGACTTTAATCTATATTACAGGGCAGTGGTAGCAAAAACAGCTTGGTACTGGCACAAAAATAGGCCTGAAGACATCTGGAACAGAATAGAAGATACAGAAATACCTCAACACACCTATAGCCAACTGATTTTTGACAAAGGAACAAAACAAGTAAATTGGGAAAAGGATAGCCTTTTCAATAAATGGTTCTGGGAAACATGGATATGCACTTGAGGAAAAGTAAAAACTGACCTACATCTCTCAAGGTGCACAAGAGTTAACTCAAAATGGATAAAAGACCTCAACATAAAACCAGAAACTTTAAAATTAATAGAAGTCAGGATAGGCAATAAGCTCAAACATATAGGCACAGGAAAGCATTTCCTTATTAGGACTCCAGTTGCTCAAGAAATTGCAACAAGAATAGATAAATGGGATTACATGAAATAAAAAAGGTTCTGTACATTAAAGGAAACAAACAGAATCAAGGAAATCCCCACTGAATGGCAAAAAAAATCTTTGCATCCTATACATCAAAGGGAGGACTAATTTCCAGAATGTATAAAGAACACAAGAAAACAATACTCAATGAAACAAATAACCCAATACACAAATGGGCAAAGGAACTGAACAGACAGTTCTCAAATGAAGAGGATTTTAAAGCCATGAAACACATGAAGAAAATGCTCAATATCCCTAGCCATTAAGGAAATGCAAATCTAAACAATGCTGAGATTCCACCTTACTCCAGTAGGAATGGCCAAGATCTATAAAACAAATATCAACAAATGCTGGTGAGGCTGTGGGGGAAGGGGAACCCTCTTTCACTGCTGGTGGAGCTGTAAATTAGTCCAACCACTTTGGAAATTAGTATGGAGGTACCTTGCTATTGTTGTTGTTAGGTGCTGTCGAGTCGGTATCCAACTCATAGCGACCCTCATAGGGTTTTCAATGGCTGACTGTTTCAGGATTTCCTTGGGAGTGGATTGCCACGCCCTTCTCCCATTTTTGTGGTGCTGGGAGTCAAACTAGGGACTTCAGAGACTGCAGCACAGTGCTCTACCAATGGAGTTAAATCCCAACTCATAAGGAGGTATCTTAGAAAACTAAAAATAGATCTACCATATGACCAGCTATAACTCTATTGGGAATATACCCAAAAGGAGATGAGTCATCATACCACAGAGATAACTGCATCTCCATGTTCAGTGCAGCACTTTTCACAATAGCAAAGATATGGATTCAACAGAAGTGTCCATCAACAGAAGAATAGATAAAAAAAACTATGGTAGATATACACAATAGAATGCTACTCAGCAATCAATAAAATTGAAATAATGTCATTTGCAGCAAAATGGATGGAATTGGACAAAATTATTTTAAGTGAACGAACACAAGCCCCAAAAGAGAAATACCACATGTTCTCACTCATATGTGGGAGCTGAATCAAACTTAAAAGAAGGAAGAAACCTATACAGAAATTGGAACATGATAAAAAACTAAAGTTAACTTAGCAC
>VMDO01037756.1:0-14062 GCA_007922755.1 Pedetes capensis | reverse complement strand
ATCTGGTTTCCATTTCTTTCCACAGAAAGAGTAAACCTTTCAAAGCCCCATTCATGTATACTGCCATGTAAAGTAAGTTCACATTAGCAGAAGTGGAAAAATTGAGACTTTTCATGGTATCTGGACTAATCTTTATAGAATAAATGGAAGTACATATTTTGTAAAAATTAAATAAGAGAAAACATAAATAGTTGAATTCCCAGATTTATTTCTTATTTATAGTCTATAGAAATCCTAATTTTCCTCCATTTTTGTGCTATAATTAATAATTTAATGTTAAACATTATGTTTGTCACCTCCCTTCTGTCTATTTATAACACAGTGACAGCATTACTCAATTGACACACTTAATGAATTATTACTATTTCATAAGAAATAAATATTACATAAATGTATATTTTAAATGGACAGTATATGTGGTATAAATTGTATATAAACATAGAAAATCACCCATTTTATCTACTTTATTAAATATCTTCTTCCTGTCTTTTAAAAGTTCACTTTTCATATACATTACATTACAGTTCATATTCATATACATTACAAGAGTCAATCTGACTTTCAAAAGTGATAAGGAATACATTTGAGACGTAGAAATGCAATGGGTTGCTTAAGGTTTACTCTGATTTGAAAATTGTTTAGTGCTTAGCTAACCTGCTCAGCTATAATTCTTCCCATGTCACTTATATATTTTCTTAGAAGTCATTCACAACTTTTTTTCTAGACTGTCTTCTCAACATTGCTTGCATAGCCGCTTTGTTTGTTTATAAGTCTGTTTATTGCAGTGCTGGGAATGAAACCCAGGGCCTAGCCCTTGGCAGGCAAGTGCTCCTTTCATTAGCTGCTCTTCTCTCATATGCAGGATACATCTATCTATCTATCTATCTATCTATCTATCTATCTATCTATCTATCTATCTAAATTGAAAGTAGAAGGGGGACTATATGGAAGAGGAAGAGGACTCTCAGGACACAAGAGGCAGACAGGAAAGGATAATGGGAAGTGAATATGATCAAAATGATACATATATGAAACTGCCATAATATACCCGTGAATTTGTACACTGAGTACCCAGTAACTTAAAAAAGAATGTGCATATAGTAATGGTTTTGTTGTTGTTGTTGTTAGGTGCCGTCGAGTCGGTATCAGACTTACAGCGACCCTCATAGGGTTTTCAACGGCAGATTGTTTCAGATTGCCTTGGGAGTAGATTGCCAGGTCCTTTTCCCATAGTAATGGTTCTAGAAGAGAGAAATAGAGAAATAGAGGCTCCTCCAAGACAGATGGTGAATTTTCTCCTGACCAGCATAATATAGGTAATCTCTCCTTTTGGGATAAGGGTTGGGTAGGTTTGTTGCTAGTTATGTTGTGGGATTGATCATTTTAGGTCATAATTTACCAGTTTTACTAAAACCCCTCTGTGTGTTTAGCATCCACCTCAGCCCCTATTCATGGCCCTCTTTAAATCTGGGGACTGGGAAGGATAAACGTGAACAGCAAACTCATGATCCCTGCTTTGCTGAGAATTAGAAAGTTCTTTTTCTCTAATCTAGGCACTTCATTCCTGTACTTACATCCAAGAAACCACGGCATGTTCACTTGTCAACTGTGAGCAAAGACTCAGACATGTACAGTTCTTGGCAAAAGCCTAAAACTTTTGTTTATACTCATTTTATTTGTGATTTTTAAGTTACACATTTTCCTTAGCATTGATGACTTATCTTTCTCAGCATATTCTTGATATTCTCCTGTGCAGAACAGTCAAAATAACAGTTTATGTATAGCTGTGGTTGACCATTGTTGTTGTTGTTAGGTGCCATTGAGTCTGTGTCCAACTCAGAAAGAACCTATGTACAACAGTTGAATCACAATTGTCAGTACTTCTCTGCTATTCTTTGGGTTCTTAATTGCTGATTTTTGGGGGGAGTGGGTTGCCAAGTCTTTCTCCCAAGCCTATAGTACCTGGTGTTCTCAGGTGGTATCCCATCCAAGTACTAATCAACCCCTGACCCTGCTTAGCTACCAAGATCTGATGGGATTGGATGGCACAGTGGTACAGCTGTAGCCCAAGTTGGTCATAATACAAGTAAAATATAAGCTGCATTCTTCTAATTCTGTATAATTCTTGAATGAATGAGGGGTATAGTGAATTCTCATCCAACATCTTAAGTTTTGTAGGAAATTACTGAGTTCAGAAGAAAAGATGTGACTTCAGCACTTTATATTCCTATTGAGGAAAGAAGAGTCAAAAGAATGCAGAGGAATTAAGCAATGTAATTGAAATTGAATTTATTCAAGAAATGTAGAAAATTAATATTGTAAAAGTATTGGAAACTCACTTTTCTCTGTTAGAAATACATGTACAATTTGATATTCCAGAAGATATTTTTAAAACCTGCTATTATAGATTTTGTTGTTTGGTTCAAGTTATCTCTCGAGCTATGAAGCTCCTGACAGTTTGGAAGAAATAATAAATGTGAGGGGAAAGGGCACAATTAGAATGCTGTCACAGTAGTTTAAATATGAAGGAACTGAGTTCCTGACTTAAGTCAATGCCTCAAAAATAGAGAAAAAAATAAATTTATCATCATATGGTTGAAGCAATATTTACTTTTCTTCCTAACCATTGTCCCTGGCAGAGCATGTGTCTACTTTAGATCTAAGTTTCCTTATGTGCAAAAGAATAACAATGCCATCTCAATTTGTCCAAAAAATGATTTTGAGACTCAGAGAATTAAAACTTATCATAGTGTTTTGACAATTTTAAAAAGATATAAAGGTGGTGAATATTAAAATGAATAATTAAAACATGGATTTTTTATAATAACTGATATGTTAAGTGCTAATTACATTGCATTTATTATTGCTTAATTTCCAATTCCACTTTATTTTCGCTTTACTATCACACATGTTGCCTGCAGCCATAGCCCTGTGGCATCCAATCCCGTCAGATCTCGGAAGCTAAGCTGGGTTGGCCCTGGTTAGTACTTGGATGGGAGACCGCCTGGGAACACCAGGTGCTGCAGGCTGCAGGCTTGGGAGACGGACCCGGAAACCCACTCCCAAAAATCAGTCTGCCATTGAAAACCCTATGAATAGAAGAGAAGCACTGACAATAGGGTTTCGCCTGATGTGTGCAGGGTCGCTATGAGTCAGATACTGACTCGATGGCACCTAACAACAACAATCACACATATATTTAAGTACTTTCTTTTTTTCTTTTTTAGTACTCCGGGATTGAATCCAGGCCTACGGCATGCTAGGGAAGTGCTCTACCACCTCCAATCCCTTTTTAATTTTTTATTTTGACACAAGGTCTCACTAAATTGTGCAGTTTACCTCTGGCCTTGAACTCGAAATCCTCCTGTCTCAGCTTTCAGAGATGTTGTGATTACAGGTGTGCACCCCTGTGCCCTGCTGAGCTACTTATTTTGTTCATAGAATCAATTTCAACATTTCATAGCAATTTTTCCTCTTCCACTCTCTCTCTCTCTTCCTCTCTCCCTGTCTCCCTTTGTACTGTACCTACATGTCTAGATGCCATAGGACATTAGGAAAGTAACTTCAATCCAGGTCATGAAATTGCTGAATCTGCAGATTTAGCACCCTGGTGCCTGATGCTGCCTGATCTCAGAAGATAAGTAGTGTCAGCCTGATTAGTCACTGGATAGGAGACTGCCTGGAAATACCAGGTGCTGCAGGCTAGGGAGAAGGACCTGGCAATCCACTCTGGAAACACTCTGCCATTGAAAACCCTGTGAATAACAGAGAAACACTGACATAGTGCAGGGCAAGGAATGGTGTAGGAGAGCATTTGGTCTGTTGTATGTAGTGTTGCTCTGAGTCAGATCAACTGTCTCCATGGCACCTAACAACTAGGTAACCTAACATAAGTACTGAAGACACATGTTCTAAATTTAGTAATATTTTTTCACACTTTTATACTTCAAGCAGTAAGTTTAATTTAATTTAATCTTTACACAGAAATTTTCTGAAGTAACAAGCTGCAAAGTGCTTTTTAAAGTGAAAGAATATAAATATTGTAGCTGAGGTTGACTAATTATTATATAAACCAAAACATATAATTACTTACTTTTTAAAGCTACAGTGCTTGAACGTATAGAAACCCAAAATTTATAAAATTCAAAAACCAAATGATAAAAATTCAAAATTAAGAAAGATACAGATTTACTAAATATGCAATGTGAGGCACTTTCAGAACAAGTCATAAAATAATCAATTAATTTAAAATCTTTATGTGTGACTTCTACAGTAATAGCTGAACTCTGCTTAGTGTTTTCCATGGACTAACTTGTTTAATTGGGCTGGGGTTTAGCTCAGTTGGTAGAGTGCTGCTCTGTGCTCTCCGAGGCCCTGCATAAGCAAAAGACAGCACATTAGTTTGTAGAAATCTTTCCTCTTTTTACAATTGCTATTTCTTTCCATTTTCAAAGATTTTAGAGGTAGCATGACCATGTTGAATAAGAAAAATATTTTAACCAACTTACTCTTTTGGTCCTCAAAAATTTAATTATACCTAGCTTGTCGAAGAAATAACAGCTATCTTCTTACATGCATATTTTTAGTGATCAAATTATATAATTATAACATCAGAAATTACTGTCATGACTAGGATTTGGAACAATCACGACTCTCAGCCAACATACAAGTGAACTAGGAGGAGAATACAGGACTATATGCCCAGAGAATCACTCAACTTCCTGTAACAAGGAAATGTAGAACTTCGATAATCTTAGTATAATGTTGTGGGAAGTTCAAGTAGAAGAGTGACTTGTACATCTTGTGCATATATTTTCCTGGGAATAGCAACATCTGTTTATATGTTCGTATTTTTATTTTCTTACTGGGTGTGAAAAGAAGGAAAATATTCCTACACTGTCTATGAAAATACCATGGCCCTCACAATGCAGTAGACATTCAATAGCTGTGAAATGAGTATATAAAGAACAACAGCAACAAATAAATAAATAAATAAAATAATCTCCTTATAGAAACCATCCAAATAAAGTAGTTGTTGTTTAAAGCAGTTATTAAAAGGGATTTTTCAGTAGAAAAACATAATCTCTCCATGGATACTTTACATATGGAGGTGGACACATGTCATAGGAAGATTTCTGTTGTAGACTTAATGAACCAGAATAGATCTCATACATATATGAGTGTTTTCTCTTTTTGGAAATTAATTAAATGTAAGAAAAGTAAGAAAACTTTTAAGAAAATTTCTCCAAAACTGATAAGGATGATGCTAGTAATATTAATAAATTACACTACTATTTTGTTTGCTAGAATTATTAAGACTAATTATGGGTTATAATCTGTTTGTTTAAACTACATGATAGATGTCCGTTTATATCTGCTTCAGGGCAGAACCTTTGTTGAAACAAATCACTGTGCCTTTTGTTTACTCCTCCTGCATCCATCAACATTTTGTGTCTTTACAATTATAGTATTATATTCCTGTGGTATGGTAGGTGTATCATTCTCAACTTTAGAGGCACTTCAGGCCTCCTTCTTGTTGTTAGGTGCCTTGGAATCAGTGTCCAACTCATAGCAACCCTATGTACAACAGAAAAAAACACTATTGTGCTTCTCTGCTATTCATAGCGTTTTCGATGGCTGATTTTTTTTTTTTTTAATCAGAGAGAGTGGGTTTCCAGGTCCTTCTCCCAAGCCTACAGCACCTGGTGTTCCCAGGTGGTCTCCCATCCAACTACTCGCCAGGCCCAACCCTGCTTAGCTTCTGAGATCAGATGCCACAGTGCTATGGCTGCAGGCCCTCTTAGTGAAATTTAATCAGTCCTTAAGTAGCACTATTTTTCCTAAACTGTTACCTTATCCACATATGATATTTTTGAAATTATTTGAAAAATTCTGCTTGCTTTCCTGCCTTTAAGGCAAATCCATTGAGATTTGTTTAAAGAAAAATTCAATCAGTACAAATAAAATCTTCATGTTCCTAGGAAGAGAGACAGTTAACTATTTTTCCTCCATGGTACATTTTTGAAAATTTTTGTTAAAAATGTCCTTCATATTGAGAAATTATTAATTTATTAAAAGTTCACATACTATATGTTAAACTAAAATTTCAAAGTGTAATATTGAAGTGAAAGCTTCATACATTAATATGTCAACAATCATATCTCTTCTTTTATGTGACAGCCCCTAACATCAACATTATATAACTAGATACCCTGAAATTTTTAACAGGGAAAACTGAAGCATAAAGTATTTATGGTTTACATACTTTTTTCAGTTTCTTTTTTGGAAATAAGCAGCATCAGTCCAATGAAGTATTAAGGAAGAAACAATGAAAAAGCTTTACTGAGAGTACCATTTTTAGCATGCTAGTGGCTATGATCTGAAACTATTAAGTAGCTCTGCAGAACACCTAAAGAACTATACTGCCATCTGTTGACAATGCATATGTCTTTTTTTTTGGTTATATGGTATAGGAAAACAGGTACTTATTAGAATCATCTTGGAAAATCAGATGTTTCTGAAAAATATCTACTTTGGTAAAATTGTGATATTCAAAATTATTTGCAACACACTGTTGACTCCTCTTTTTAATATGAGTTTTATTAATGAATTTTCTTGTATTAGCAAATATATTTAATGTTGTAGATACTTAAAAGGACTGCATGCATACAATTTGCAAGATTAAATTTATTAATTATATCTGTGTTTATGGATCAGAATATTGTTATACTATGCTTAGTGCATTCAATTGAATGGGAATGACATGTACTACTACAAAGGTTAAATGTGATTTTAAAGTTAAACAAGACTCAGCAAGTTGGCTATTTACAGAAGAGTAGTTAAAAGTAATATGTAAGAAAAATAGTGATATATTCCTATGTTTACAAATTTTCTTTTCATTATTTTGTGGCATATGAAATTAGGGCAAAATTTCTATTTAATGCTCTCTGAAGTAGAAGCTTTCTCAAGAGAGCAAAACTCCTATTGTTCTCCTTTGTTCCTGTGTTCAACAATCAGAGACAATTTAAGTTGTTGACTGTTTTGAATGTAGGTCATATGTGTGTTGGGAAAAACTGTTCAGGAAAATTTTATCTCTGTTTTTGGTATTGAAATATTGTTTAAGAAACAGAACTCTAGATTGAAAAAATATAAATACACTTGCAAGTTCTAGTACTATAGAATATTTGCTCTTTCGTATGAGAAAATACAATTTCCATTGACCAGGAAAAATGCATGACAGAACATTGAAATTTTTTTCTCTCTTTTATACACTTTTATACACTTTAAGATCTATAGTACAAGATGGGGTGGTTGTGGATAAAGATTCCTGTATATAATTTTTAGGAAATGACCAATATTCCCCATCTTCTATTTAGTATAAATTTATTCTAAGTGAAGATTTGAAAATGGGGGCCAGGAAAGGATGGAAATAGCTGGGAAATTAGTCAACATATACAATGGGCCCATGTGTTTATGAACTACAGCCTGTAGCTAGACTGAACACCTTTCTTAATTCAGCAATTCTGACTTGGGGTTCATATTCCATTCATTCATGGTAAAGAGCACAGTGTGATGAAAGAGCTCTATCTTGTACTGTTATATAATAAGGACATCTCTGTAGCTTCAACTGAGCCTAGACTAGATTGGGCAGAGCCATATTCCACAGTGGCACCAAGGAGCAATGGCTATAGGGCTGGGGCTCAATGCTATAGGGTTTCAAAAGTACTCTATCTGTTCTTTTAACTCTCCTACCACTTAAAAGAGACACTCCCTTATCACCTCCCACATGCATGAAATGAGTAAATTCTCAATTTATTGGAAACTTTGCTAAAGGGACCCTAAAGTGGAAGATATTGGACTTCCTAAACATAACAGTATGTTAGGGCTTAAGGGGAAACTTAGTGGGTGTGTGGTGCCTGTATTTTTTTCACATTGGTAAAGCAACTCAATTTTTTTTGTAGATTCTCTAACAATGAAAAATATAAAACATCAAAGATGAATAATGCATATTATATAAAATATAAATCAAAGACAAATGGGATCCAAGATTTCTGAATAGTATTGTTGCATAGGAATGCCAGGACTATATAAAATCAGTGGAAAATTTCTTCCCCCATCACTAACTGGTGTTACCATGTAAATGATGCCCTAATTAGCTTCCGAGATCTGATGGGATCTTATGCCACAGTGGTACAGCTGCAAGCAGATTGATATGTAGATAGGTACATAACATATCATTCCCATTCAATTCTTGCTCAGTATTATCCTATGTTGTTCAGTGCCACTAAGTAGGGTCCAACTTATAGCAACCCTCATAGGGTTCTCAATAGATTATTGTTTCTGGATTGCTTCAACAGTAGGTTGTCATGTCCTTTTCCCATTTTTGAGGTGCCAGGGATCAAACCTGGGTCCTCTGAGAGCAGAGAACTGCACTCTATCAACTGAACTAAACCTCAGTGCTGCAACAAACAGGAGAAAGATCTGGCAATCCACTCCTGAAGCAAGCCCAAATCAACCAGCTATTGAAAACCCTATGAGAGTGGCTATGAGTCAGACCATGTGGAGGGAACCTAACAACAGCAAACAAAAACTTCTGCTGAGATAAAATCTTAGATAGGCACGTTGTTGTTGTTGTCATTGTTGAGTCATGTGCAACTCATAGAGACCCTCACAGAGTTTTCATTGGTTGATTGCCTTGGGATTCCCCAGGGAGTGGATTGCCATGTCTTTTTCTCATTTTTGCAGTGCTGGGGATGGAACTCAGGACCTCAGACAGTGCAGAGAGGAGCTCTACTAACTGAGCTAAACCCCAGCCCTAGATAGACACCTTAGCCTATAAATCCTGAGATAAAAGTAAATTTCTCCAAGTCACAAGAATCATGTCATTTTATCCACTAATTTGTCTAGTTTGTTGTTGCTGTTAGGTACCATCCAGTTGAGTCTGATCCGTAGCCACCCTCTTGACCCTCTAGGGTTTTCAATGGCTGATTGTTTCAAGATTGTTTTTTGAGGGGAGGGAAGTGGACTGCCACATCCTTCTCCCAGTTTGTGGTGCTAGGAATTGAACTTGGGTCCTCAGAAAGTGCAGAGCAGCACTCTACAAAACAAGCTAAACCCCAGTGCTCTCTAGTTTAGTTATATAAAACTCCAAACTTTCAAATTTTAGTTTAGATATATAAAACTCCACACTTTCAAATTTAAAAGTTTTCCCCTCTCAAGTTTTCTATGACACAGGCTAACCAAAAACTGAAAGATAGAGAATAGTGGTAGCTTTTAAATTGTATACTGTTCTTGCTATTTTTAGAATGAAATTGGAACAGAAAGGAACAGGGAGGGAAAGAACTTACTTGACTAGCATCTAAGTCCTGCTGTTCTCTCGAAAAATCTAATAGAGTGATAGCTCACTTTCTTTCTCTCTGTCTTGATTTTCCTCCCAGGTTTCTCTTTCAGGTTCTCTTGGAAAGGTCTCATCAGCAATGCAGCAAATGGCGCCTTCAACTTGGCTTGTGCCTCTTCTTGAGTTGGCTTTTTGATGTTGCCCCTCAAATTCCAGAGCTCTCTGTATACTCTTTGCTATCCATAGGGTTTTCAATGGCTAGTTGTTTACCGGAGTGGTTCACCAGTGCCTACTCCCTACCCTGTCTTACTCTGGAAGCTCATCTGAAACCTGTCCACCATTGGTGACCCTGTTTGTATTGGAGATACTGGTAGCATAGCTTTCAGCCTCATGGCAACACACAAGCAACTCACAAGCCCCCACAGTATGGCAAAATTGACAGATGTGTGGGGCAAGAATGAGCTTAAACATAAATAAGATCATGTGCCTGGCACAGAATTGGGAAGTGTTTTGATCCTCTGTACACAGGGTGGCTATGAGTCAGACTGGAATCGACTGCACCTAACAACAGTAACAGCAACTGTATACTCAGTCCCCCTTGGGTGCATCATGTTCCAACAACAATTGACTCTTTATAAGTACTTATATGCCAAATTTGCATTGTGGATACTAACCAATTTTTTCAAAAAGTTCCTGGTAATCACATACCTTGGGGCTCCTATTCAAGGAACAACTCATTTGCAAATGCAACCAGCTCTGCTATGCTGTAGCTCATCCTACCAGCAACTTCTTCTTTGGCTTTATCACTTTTTGTTTTCAGGAGAGTCAGACACTTGTTCACAATTCCATATGAATTCTAAAGCACCTAAACAGTATCCTCAAAACTTGAAACAAGAAGCAATTACCAACTCAACTAAGGTTGGGGAGTTTATTTCAACACACATCACACTTTCTTTGAAGACATCCTCCAGATTCTAATAATATGAAGTTTTTTATACTACAAAATTGGTGATAGCACATTACCTTTAAATATCTCCTTAACAATTCTGTATATGCCATTTAAAGACTACATTTGGAATATAGAACCACTAGCTCACTTATTAAATTTTTGGTGTTTCTGGACCTTAATAAAAACAAAAATCCAATAAGAAACAAAAAGCAAAAAAAAAGAAAGAAAGAAAAATAAATAAAGTTAGAGTGCCATTTCAAGAAGCTGCCACCAAGGTATTAAAAATGTGAGACAAAATATGTTGTGGTGTTGTACACTAAAAATATGAAAGCTCAGGTAAAGAAAATTGAAGAATATTAATGTCAAATCAAGAATATAGAATTATCACAGACACTCACCAAATCCTTATGTGTTATAGTCTTCTTTAGAGAAAGAATTTTCATCTTTAGAAATAAAATTTAAGCCAAATGTTAGAATCACAGATGCACATAAAACTTATTAAGAGTCATTTGCTGTACACTTTATGTCAAATTTTATGCTGTTTAGAATAAAATTAAAAACAGTTTTATTAAGCATTTATGATTATTGTTATTCTTTATGGAAAAATAAGCATGAAGCTTAAAGAAATTAAACATTTTTTCTATGCCCATTAATATGTAATGTTTGAGAGTGAAGCTCTGATTGACAATAAAGTCTAGAATTCTGCCATTTATTCTATTCTCTGATGTCAATATTTGTTAAAAACAGTCTTCATAAGTTAGCTTCAGTGATATAGTTATTTTATTGGCTTAGATATGCACTGGATAAAATGTGATAAATTAATGGTAGATCATTGAAAGGAACTACAATGATTCATATTTCCTGTTTGACAACTGAAGTTACAATTTAAAGGAGTTGGGGCTAGGATTTAGCTCAGTTGGTAGAGCGCTGTGCTGCAGTCTCTGAGGTCTCGAGTTCAATTCCCAGCACCGCAAAAATAGGAGAAGGGCCTGACAATCCACTCCCAAGGCAATCCCAATACAGTTGCCATTGAAAACCCTATGAGGGTCGCTATGAGTAGGATACTGACTCGATGGCATCTAACAACAACAACAAATATTTATCATATTTGCAAATCCGAATTACAAACATTATGACTTCAATATAAAGTTTTATAGACTTGGCACTATGAGACACATTTAGATTCAAGTAAATCATGATTTTTTTCTTTTCTTTTTCAATGTTATATTCCTTTTTATTGATATATAAAAAAGTAAATGTTTAATGTATTCAACCTGAGATTCTGAAGTATGTGATTTTTGTCTTGATTTTACAAGTTGAGGATAATGATTATAGTGTTTATAGTTATTTAAAATATTAGTTTTTAGTTACGTTGTTGCTGTTAGGTGCTGTCAAGTAGGATCCAACTCATAATGACCCTATGAACAACAGAACAAAACACTACCTGATTCTACGCCAGGCCACACACATGTTTTGTTATGTTTAGGCTCATTGTTGCAGACACTGTGTCAACACTTCTAGTTGAGGGTGTTCCTTTGTTTCAGTGACATGCCACGCTCCCAAACATGATGTCCTTCTCCAGGGATTATATTGATGCTTAAATGGGGATTTGGGGAGTTGATTATAGGGACTAAAAATATGTTTTTAAATTGTCAACATTTTGATTTCAATTTATAAAACATAGGCATTTGTACTGCTAAACTCTTATTCTCAAGGAGCATACAGCATAAAATTCACAGCCTTTATTTCAAAAAAAATAAAGTACATATTTTGAGATATTGGTTAATATGGTACAGCTTGTATTGTTTATATTTGATCAACCATCAATTTTTTATTTTATTATTTTTTTTATTTTACTTTTTTTGGTACTAGGGGTTGAACCCAGGGCCTCGTGCTTGCATGCTCTGCAAGTGCTGGGCCACTGAGCTGCACCCTCAGCCCATTTTTATACTTTTTGGGACAGGGTCTCGCTAAATTACTCAGACTGCCTCTAGTCTTGAACTTGCGATCCTCCTACATCTGCCTCCCAAGCTGCTGGGATTACAGGCATGCGCCACAGCACCTGGCTATCAATCATCAATTTCTAATGCAAAAATAGTTATAGCAAATGGAGTTATAAGCACTTTTAAAACCACCATAACCTTCAAGATTTTTGTTGTATTTTTCCAGATTTAACTGCATACCATAAGAATAGATTCTAAATTTTCACACTGAATTGATTCTCAAAGGATAAAATTTAGTAACACATGCTTGAATATTTGTTTCAAAGAGATGATGCTTATCAACTAAGAACTGACTGAGAGGTTTCATCTTCAAGATGAGTGGATATAATTTCTTTTCTCTCATAATTAACATTATGATCACTATGGTTTGATAAGATTAATCACATTTTATAAGTCCTTAGCTATAACAGGTGACATTAACAGATGGGGTGTGATAAATAAATACAGTGAATGTTCAAATGAAAAATACTATTACAGTAAAAGACACATTGCCATTAACCCTGCTCATAAGTCTCCCGCTGGCTTCAAACACACTTATCCCATCATTCTTGCCACTATCTGAAGAACTTCTGGAGGTCCTCTTTCATGTCTTTAGGTTTATACTCTATCATGACAATGCTCTGTGTCACACATACTTTCTGGTAAAGAAATTTTGGTTAAATAAAACATCATAGAGTGTCCTCA
This sequence comes from Pedetes capensis, assembly GCA_007922755.1. Taxonomy (NCBI): domain Eukaryota; kingdom Metazoa; phylum Chordata; class Mammalia; order Rodentia; family Pedetidae; genus Pedetes; species Pedetes capensis. Next base: position 1,089 of record VMDO01037756.1, on the reverse strand, counting down.
TCCACTTTATTCACCAGATCAGGCACCATGCGACTTCTGGTTCTTTCCCAAAGTAAAATGACCATGAAAGGTAAAGGTTTTGAACAGATTCAGGACATCAAAGGAGATATAACAGTGCAAATAAAGATATTTATGATGAAAGTCTTTCTGAAAACGTCCAGAATGAAGAGATAACTGTTTTTGAAGCCATAGCGAGTTCTCTGAGGGGCATTCATGACAATGCCTTTAACAGTATTTTATTTTATTCAAACATTATATTTTTATCTCATCTTGTGTTTTTATACCTTCTGTCAGTTCAGCAGGCCTGTTTCTTACAGATACCATAAAAAAATCCTAGTATATGAATTACAAACTTTGAATTCACCCCATCCTAATAAAAACTTACAAACTTTGTGGATTTTGTTTGCTCATTTCATTTAATTGTATAGTACTGGGCAGGTAACACAGGACCTTGCACATGCTAGACAAGTTCTGTACCACTGAACTTCACCTCCAAATCTTTTGCTTCTTTCTTATTTTGACACAGAACCTTGCTAAATTGCCCCAGCTGTCTTTGGATCTGAACTTGAGATTCTTTTGCCTCTGCCTCCCTAGTTTCTGGGATGATAGGCTTGTGCCCAATTGCCCGGCTCAAAAATCACAAACTTTGCATTCAGCTTTGGATCTGATCCATATCCCAGCTAACTCATTTCTTACTTGAATGAGTTTTACTAGGTTTAAAATCTCTGCAACTCAAATTTTCAGCTCTAGAATTCTACTGTTTGAGGATAGCATGTGGTGGCCCGGTGTGTGGTCGATGGTCAATACTGAAAACTATAATAATTATGAGTGTAGAGTGAGCCAATCTTATTCTCTATTGACAGTCATGCTTTTGGCAATCCAAACCTTGAGAGGGACAGTTATTTTCTTAACAAAGTTAGATGATGAGTAAGACTGATGGGAAAACATCTCTGCACAAACTGAGGAAGTTCTATTTCATCTCTGCAGTGCAACTCTAAGGAAAAATAAATCACATGTGACTTCTGTCCCCTTCAGGATAAGGCAAAACTATTTATCTCATGATAAAATGGAGATTGAGGATGTTAATAA
>VMDO01037755.1:0-14063 GCA_007922755.1 Pedetes capensis | reverse complement strand
ACTACTGGGCCTTCTTCTTTGTTTCCAACCTTTGCATTCCAGTCACCAGTGATTATCAGTATGTCTTGATTGCATGTTTGATCTATTTCAGATTGCAGAAGCTGATAGAAGTCTTCCCTTTCTTCATTTGTGGCCTTAGTGGTGGGTGCATAAATTTGAATAATAGTCATATTAACTGGCCTTCCTTGTAGGCATATGGCTATTATTCTATCACTGACAACATTGTATTTTATGACAGATCTTGAAATGTCTTTTATGATGATGAATGCAACCCCATTTCTCTTTAGTTTATCATTCCCAGCATAGTAGACCATATGACTGTCTGACTCAAAATGGCCTATGCCAGTCCATTTTAGCTCACTGATGCCTAGAATGTCAATGTTTATGCAATCCATTTCTCTTTTAACAATTTCTAATTTGCCTAGATTCATACTACGTACATTCCATGTTCCAATTATTAATGGATGTTTACAGTTATTCCTCCTCATTTTGAGTCGCGTCACATCATCACATGAACACCCTGGGGTTTTACTCCATTTCCCTCATCACAGTAGACTCTACTTGGAGGAGGCAACTCTTCCCCAGTAGTCTTTTGAGTGCCTTCCAACCTGGGGACCTCATTTTCTGGCACTATATCTGACAGTGTCTCTCTGCTATCCATAGGGTTTTCAATGGCTAGTTTTTCAGGAGTGGCTTGCCAGGTCCTACTCCCTAGTCTGTCTTAGTCTGGAAGCTCAGCTGAAAACCTGTCCACCTTGGGTAACCTTGCTCATTTCTAAGGTTACAGTGGCAGAGCTCTCAGCCTCATCGCAACATGGAAGACCCCACGGCAAACTGACAGATGTGTGGGGGCTCTGATGGTAAAATAATTAATACAAGGATGCATATATAGCATAAGAAAAAAGAGAAGGAGAATAGAAAGAGGGAAGAGAGTAAAACAAGGAAGGAAGCAAATAAAAATTAAAAAAAAAAAAAACCTCACGCATACACGCTCCCACCCACGTATAAAATCGCTTATAGTCAGGTGCGGTGGTATACACCTGCATTCCCAGCAGCTTGGGGGCAAAGGCAGGAGGATCGCAAGCCCAAGATCACAGGCAGCCTGCACAACCCAGAAAGACCCTGCGTCAAAAAGTAAAAATATGGGCTGGGGGCGCAGCGCAGCTTTCCGCCCACTTGGGAGACCACTTGGGAGAACCAAATCCTCTTGTGGGTGGGATGATATTCAAGCCCCCCAGAGTCTGTAGTAGGTCTGCCATGCACGGCAATTGCGCTCGAAACTGTTCTTATTGTGTCTAATTGTCCCGCAAGACTGTGCCAGAAAGGAGCACTCTGTCCGCGTGGTGCTCAGCCTCCTCCACAGACCTCACCTTTCTCCACAGTGCAGTGGGATGACTTAGGATCCCCTCTGGTGTGTCTGGGGTCCAGGCATATGTGTGCCCGTATGTCTGTGGAGATTGCATCTGCATGACTGTCCCTCCACAACAGGAGAGAGGGAGCCGCGTTTCAGCTCCGGATGTGTACTACTGGCACTGGTTTCCCACCGCCACAATACTACTAAATACTTGCACATTTATCAGATATTATATTTTCTATTCCGCCCACTATATAAATTCTCTTTTAATTCAACTTGAGTCATGAGACCTTCATAACAATTTTCTACTTTGGCATTATATTGCTATTATTACTACATGTCTTGGTTGCTTTTATTTTATGCATATTTTAATTGCTGTTGGTAGAGTAAATTTACACATTGCCTTAGAGACGTCTATGGAACTAGCCTAATATAAGTTAGCAGTCTTACCTCTTTAGTAATGATCTTAGAAGAAGTTTAGTCCATTTACTCACTATCTAGATTTACATACTATTGTTTGTATATACCACTTCTAATGCATATATCGTAATTATATATGTACTATTGTAATAATATACTTTCCTTATGTATTTTGAGCTTTGTATACATGAAGTTATTGTTTTGTACTGTCAATACCTATTTGAATATTTCCAAACACTTACTATTTCTTTTATTATTAATTCTTCCCTGTATCACCAAATTCCAACTACAATAATTTAACTCATGTGTAAAGAATAAATTTAAACACTTCCTTTGATGTAATTTTCTTGGTAGTGAATTTCCATTGTGTTTGTTTGCCTAAAGTAATTTAAATTCATCTCTATTTGGGGATTATTTTGAGGACATAGAATTTTAAATTACATTTTTTCATTCAGAACTTGGAAATGGTATTTTATTCCATTCTGCATTCCAAGTTTTGACTGAGATAACAGTGAATTTTGTTGTTATTTTGAAAGATGACATATCTATTCCACTTGTTTGCAATTACAGTTTCTCTTTGGAATGACTATGGGCATTTCTTTAAGCTTTCATTGCTTTTAGAATCTTTGATTTGTTTCACTAGTTTTGCAAAATTCCTTGCCATTTGCAAATCAAATACTTTTGTTTAAAAGATTATGGAAGGAGGGATGGGGAGAAGAAACAATGTAGAGGGATAAAGTGGGGGAGGATAATCTCAACTTCATAAGTATATGGGAAAAACAGAAGTATAACCCAAATATACATAGGAGTTTTATAACGTATTAGTCAAAAGGACCAATAAACATCATAAATTGATAAAAGTGTATCCAAAAGTGATATAATAGTTGCATAATGGATAAAAGCAAATGCTATATTACTCTGTACCCCACCAACATTTACCAATAAAGGGGAAAAATAAAAAATAAACCCTACAAAAAGTTTAATTCCAGGTGTAGATAGATGAATAAAGTTTTTAAATGTTTGATTTTCAAAAAAATTTTATACACTTCATTTTTTATGCTTTCCTATTTAATCTCCTCCTGCAGCCATACCACTCTGGTGTCCAATCCCATCAGATCTCAGAAGCTAAGCAGGGTTGGCTCTGGTTAGTACTTGGATGGGAGACTGTATGGGAAAACCAGGAGCTGTAGGCTTGGGAAAAGGACTTGACAACCCACTCCCCCAAAACAGTCAGCCATTGAAACCCTATGAATAGCAGACAAACACTGGCAACACTGTTTCACCTATTCTACATAGGGTCAGTATGAGTAGGACACTGACTTGACTGAATCTAACTTAAACTCTATTTCCATGTGTATATCCTTTCACAGTCTTTCCTGTTACTCATTTCCATGCTACTTTTCTCATCACTGTTTTAGAGAGTTTTACTTTATTTTTCATATCTTATTTTACTGATTATTTTTCATCTGTATTTAATTTTGTTAAATCTGTCCCTTTATTTTAAGATATTGTCATTTCAAGTTCTAATATTCCTTTTACTTTTCCTAAACTGTTCATATTCCTGCCAATTAATTCAGTCTTTTATTTTGTGTATTTAGGTACGTAATTTTAAAAATATATTTCTGTTTGCCCTGCAGTCTGACTTAACTGTTCATAATCACATTGTAGACTGATTCCTTTTACTATAATTATTATCATTATTATTATTGTTAATATATCATTACTGTTATCACTGTTATGTTTTATTTCCTTGTTTGGGCAGTTTTCTTTAGATCATTCTAGATATTATTTATTATTTATTAAAAACATAGACAATATTAGAAGAGTGTTTTATTTCGTGAGATTGTATCTGCTTTCCCATGGAAGATTAGAGGATTCAGCATTCTTGAATCACTTCAGCCACTCTAGGCCTTAGCTTGTTTCTGGTTCATCAACACTCCTCTGGTTTACCTGTCTAATTAGAATATTTTCCCTAGATGTTTTTCCACAACAGCACAATATATGGGTTGGTGGGCAATGCCATTGAGTGCCATAGATATTCCCTCTCTGGTACAAAGCACAAATTTTCCCAGTTGCCAAGAATGTAACTGAGGTCTCTCACCTGCACCTTGAACGTTTTCTTTCCTTTTTTCTTTCTTTCTTTCTTCTTTCTTTTTTTCTTATTTTGTGGGAGTGGGCTTTGAACCCAAGGCCTTGCTTATACTTTGCAAGTGCTCTACCACTAGGGTGCACCCTTAGCCCAGTTTTTATTTCTTATTTTGTGTCAGGATCTTCCTAAATTACACAGTCTGCCTCTGGCCTTGAACTCATGATCCTCCTACCTCTGACTCCTGAGTCCCTGAGATTATAGATATGAGCCACCACTCAAGGTTTTCCTTGGTTCTTTCATTGATTAAGGAGTTTGTTTTTGTTTTGTTTTTGTTTTTGTTTGCCTCAAACCATATCCTTCTCCCCAGGGAACCAACATCATGATTAATTGATGCAGTGTACAAAGGTTTACCTGATTCACCCTGATTCAAATAAACTTTACCTGATTCACCCTGAATCAGATAAACTGTATCCTAGCTACAGGGCTCAGGGCTGTCTATTCATCTGGCTGAGGTTTTTGTTGCCACAACATCACAAGTCATTTATTATTATTATTATTATTATTATTATTATTATTATTATTATTATATTACTATTATTTAATTCACATGCACCTGCAGCCGTAGCCCTGTGGCATCCGATCCTGTCAGATCTCGGAAGCTAAGCAGGGTCGGGCCTGGTTAGTACTTGGATGGGAGACCACCTGGGACAGACACTGTAGGCTCAGGAGATGGACCTGGACCCACTCACAAAAATCAATCCACCATTGAAAACCCTATGAACAGCACAGAAGCCCTGAAGATAGTGTTTCGCCTGTTGTATGCAGAGTCGCTATGAATCAGATACTGACTCGATGGCACCTAACAACAGCAACAATTCACATGCAGTGTAATGAGTTGCATTATGGGATTTTTCATACAATTATATCATCCACTTTACACTTTGTTCACTTTGTCCACTCCCTTATTTCATTGCTCTTCACCCACCTCCCCAACATGCTTACTGTTGCTGTTATTATGTGCTGTTTAGTATGTGTCTGCCTCATAGTGACCCTACATACAACAGGACAAATAGTATTGTTACTGCTTCTCTGCTATTCACAGTGTTCTCAATGGCTGATTGTTTTGGGGGGAGTGCATTGCCAGGTCCTTCTCCCAAGCCTATAGCACCAGGTGTTCCAAGCCATCTCCCATCCAAGTACTAATCAGGCCGGACCCTGTTTAGCTTCCAAGATCTGACAGGATCAGATACCACAGTAGTACAGCTGCAGGCAACATGCTGACCTATTAGTTTTCTAATGCTGTTATAACAAATGACCATAATTTTATTACTTCAGATCAACACAAATTTAACATTGTACCCTTCTGTTGGTTAGAAAGTTGACATGTTTTTCATTCAGCTGAATCAACTATTGGCAGGTCTGCGCTCGCCTTTCTGTAGGCTGTAGGGTAGGATCTGTTGATTTCTCCAGCTTGTACAGAATGCTAGTGTGCATTTACTCATGGCCTCTTTCTTCATTTTCAAACAGTATTCAGGTAATGAGTGGTCCTCTTATGATATCACTGTGGGCTTGCTTTGTCATCACATCTCCTTTGAATCTGATCCTTCTGCTTCGTTGTGTACTTTCAGGGATGCCCATGACCACTTTGGGCTCCCCTGGATAATCCAGGATACTCTCCCTATTTTAAAGTCAACAATTAGCCAATTTAATTCCAAGTGTGACCCTATTCTTCTTTACTACAGAGGTTAAGATAATCATGAATACTGGAGATTAGGACCTGCATGTCTCTAAGGGGTCATCATTCTATTTACCAACACCCCCAAGTAAGCTCCCTACATTCAAAAATCCATCTTAGAATATTCATTCTGAAAACCCAACCTGCAAAGTCTGCTTAATCAGGATCTGTAAAGAGTCTAGCAAGGGATCACAAATGTGATAAATAGCTCACTATAAATAGTTACCAAATATTCAAAGATAATTCATGCATTTAAAAAAGGAGTTAACAATATCATATGAAACTGTGTGAAATATAATTAGCAAAATCCCCATTCAGTAATTTTAACGGCCTTAATTTGATTTCCATGTATATTGGAGAGTCAGAGAGAGGGAGAGAAAAAGAGGGAGAGAAAGAGAGAGGGAGAGAGAGAAAGAGAGAGAAAGAGAGAGAGAGAGAGAGAGAATTATAATAATGTTTTGTTTTGTTTTATGAAAGGACCAGACATAGAAAATTTCGCCATTGAACAATAATTTTATGGAGGAAATAAATAATAGAACATTGAATGTTGAAAATAAAAATAATGAGTTTTAAGAATAAATGGAAGAAAAAATTCTCAGAGCCACAGTAAATTGGATAAAAAGAATGTAAGAAAGGAAGAAAAAATACAAGAACAAAAGATAAAGAGTTCAGTTTTATTCTCAAGTACAGAAGAATATAGAAATTCAGTAAGATATGATTAAAGAAATAAAGGCTAAAAAGTGTTTAGGATTAATGAGACATGTTGTTGTTGTTGTGAGCTGCCTTTGAGTCCAGTCTGACTCATAGTGACCTTCATAGGGTTTTCAATGGCTGACTGTTTCAGGATTGCTTCAGGAGTGGACTGCCACATCTTTCTCCCATAATAGAGATATAGAACTTCCAAATGTCAGGAGATATTGAGCACTGAACATAATTTTCAAAGTAAATTTAGACACAATATGACATTTCAAAGCATCAAAATTAAACATACTGTTGAGTGAATAGAGAAAAATAGAGGAAAATCCTTTGAAAGGGTGAAAAATGGTATCATAAGTTTTGTTGATAGCACTGATTGCTGGGAGAGAAGCAGAAAAATAAATCTGGGAAGCCAATGGATGGGGCTTTGTTCCAAAATTATGCAAATTTTTGTTCTACTATTCAAATACAAGCATAAATGAGAAAATATTTTGACATAAAAATGGAAATAAATATTTCCAAGGAAAGTAGGGTCTTTGGCAGGCAGCAGGGCTAGGTTACGAATCCTTGATGTTCCTCATGAAGACAGAGGAATCCCAAGGCAGGAAGAAATTCATGAAGATTTTTGTTGAAGTACTGAAATCTGTATTGTCACATAATAAAGACATTTCATACATGTTTTCATCTAGACTGGGATTTACCTCAGTTGGTAGAGCACCGCTCTGCAGACTCTGAGATCCTTAGTTTGATTCCCAGCACCTCAAAAAAATGGGAGAAGGACGTGGCAATCCACTCCCGAGGCAATCCCAAATCAATCAGACTTTGAAAACTCTATACAGGTCACTATGAATGGATACAACTCGATGGCATCTAACAACAATCATTAACATTTTAAGATTCCAGATGATAACAATATGAGAAGATGATGGTTGCAGAAGAAAAATGGGAAAAGGTAAATATGGCCTAATATTTTTGTTTTCTCCAAGTTGTCAATTAGTTCTAATACAAACTGAAATTATGAAAAATAAATTTTAGTAACATCCAATAGAAAAAGAAATTAAAATGCAATTTTTGAATATCAGTGAGCATAGGGGATTGAAAATAGAATGAAATGAAATAATGGAAAACTTGAAAGAGATAAAAATGGAATTTTGTTGAAATGTGAAATATAAAAAGTTCTGAATAAAAACCAAGAAGAATAAAACAAAAACATTCTAATTGATTACAATCCTGGAACATTATAATTCTACTTCAAAAAACAAATGCTGAATAAATCACCATAAAATATAAAATAAGTTACAAGGATGTGTAGCATATTTTCTAATTAAAAATAATAGTGTGAATATATATATTAATAGATTAATAAATAAAACCAATGTTACAAAACTGCAAAGTATTTTAATCTATGTAAGTTAATGACAAAGGATCTACTAGAAATATCATGATTCACTATGATACTAAAATTTTCTCATATCAGAAAAACACATTCTAGAATTTGTCTCTGGAAAAATAAAAAGCAAATTATGGGGGGGCAGTGTTCAAATTTATTTTAACTGTCATACTACTTATATTTTAGTAAGGATTATCCCTGAATGCTATATTAGGTTTGACCATTCTTGTTTGGGAGAACAAAAATATTTGTTACTATTTTAATTCTTTTTCTAAAATAGACTGAAGAAGATAAAATAAAGTTATAAAAATTATGAAGTGATATAATCGGTGACACAAAAGCTCATTACTTGAACATTAAAAATCTTAATTCATTTTTCCTTTCCTTTATTTTATTTATTTATTTGTTTGTTTGTTTGTTTGTTTTGCAGCATTTGGGGGTTAAAACTAGGACCTTGCACATACATTTTGCAAGTGTACTACTACTGGGCTACAACCTCAGCCCATTTTTTATTTTTTATTTTGAGCAAGGGTCTTCCTAAATTACCCAGGCTGCCTTTGGTCTCAAACTCACAAACTTCCTGCCTCTGACTACAAAGTCACTGAGACTATAGTTATGTACCATTGCATCCATCTTAGAAATTTCATTAAATAACACTTCAAAGCTCTCACTCAATATCATATGAAAAGTGGCTCTGCATAGCTTAATCCACATTAAAATCTGTGAGAGAAATAGAGATACATTACAGGTCCAGGATGGGGAGTCTTGGACTTTGGAATAGAGTATTAGAAGATTAAATGCAGTGAAAAAAACAAACCTGTATAAAATAATAGGCAACAAGCCACATGTATCACACAGATAGAAAGACTATATGTAATCAGTTTATAAAACCACATTAAGGCATCTACTGAGGGGCTGCATGAAAAAGGCCAATCACTGGTATTTATAAAAAACAGTCTTAGTCAAGCTCCATGGTACATACCTATAATCCCAGTGACTCAGGAGTCTGAGGCAGGAGGATCACTACACTGAGGCTACGGGCCGCCTTTGCAATTTAGTGAGACACTGTCTCAAAATAAAAAATAAAGAAGGGCTGGAGGTGCATCCCAGTGGTAGAGTGCTTGCCTAGCATGTTGAGGGTCCTGGACTCAACCCTTAGCACTGAAATAAATAAATGAATTGATAAATTCATATAGAAATACATAAATTGCCTTGAAATTATGTGTCTTTTGGCTACCGTTACACTGAATCTTACATATTTGACAGATAATTCCACTTCAAGCAGTAGATTTAGCAATGATTATTTTAAACCCAGTAAAAAAAGCTTTACATAATACAAGTTCCACAGAGCCAGACATTTATGTTAAGTTAGTGTCTTGATTAATCCTCAGCAGTTAGAATGATTTAAGATATATGATAAACACAAAATGAGTATAATTTAAATGAATAATCTAGTGTATACCAAGTGAATGGATGAAAGTAGAGAAAGAAGGAAGGAAGGAAGGAAGGAAGGAAGGCTTTGTAAGTTCAAATTTCCAGTGCTACATATCTCTAACCAAACAACACAAGACACCCAGTAAATCTTGTTCTTTCCCCAGAAAAAAGGCTGTCAGGGGCCCTACACGAGGTCATTAAGGCAGAGTCCACATAATTTTCTTCTAGAATATCACCTCCAAGAAAGCTCATTGTATTTGAAATACAATGAAGTATTTACAAAAGTATAAATTTGTTAATCCACAACCAGGAACAGATCAATTTGTGTTGCAAAACATCAACCATAAGGAAAGGAGTAGGAGTATTCATTAAGACAAGATTATGTGAGCCTTCCCAGGAGAATGAAAATCCTTAGAAAAGACATGTAAGCCTTATCATTTAGTAAACACATAGAGCACTCGCTCTGGGCTCTGTTTTGTCCTCACACCATAGATGATAGGATTAAGAGAGGGTGGAATAAGCAATTAGAGGTTTGCAGCAAGAACATGGATGTACTGTGTTATGTTATGTCCAAACTGATGAGTGAGGAAAGAGAAAACAGATGGGATGTAGAAAACACAGAGAACAAAAACATGGGAACCACATGTACTGAGGCCTCTCAACCATGCATCCTGTGAGGGGAGGCAGAAGACAGCTCAGAGAATGTAGACATAGGAGATGCCAATAAGGACCAGGTTCAGAAGAAAGAAAGAGACTACAAAGACCCCATAGACACCATTGATTTGAATGTTTTCACAGGACGATTTTGCAATGCCCATGTGCTCACAGTAGGAATGGGCTATTATACCAGCCAGACAAAAGGATAAGCAGAAGAGGAAATAGATCAAGGTAAATATGATCATAGGTGGATGAATAACAATGAACATGCTGATCTCCACCAGCACCCTAGTTGTCAAGATGGTTGTGTAGTGAAGGGGATCACAGATGGCTACATAATGGTCAAAGTCCATGGCCATGAGGACTTTGGCCTCCATGCCAGTCAAGGCAGGGATCAAAAACATCTGAGCCACACACCCTCCAAAGTTATTCTCAAGAGCATCAAACCAGAAGATGCCTAGCATGCGGGGCACAGAGGTTGTAGAAAGGGCCAAATCAATAGTGGAGAGAATGGCCAGAAAGTAGAACATGGGCTCTCGGAGAGACTGCTCTGCTTCAATGACTATCAGAATTGTGGCATTACCCATTACAGCTACAACATACATGGAGCAGAAAGGCAGAAATATCCAGGTGTGGAGCTCTTCAAGACCTGGAATTCCAACAAGAAAAAATGTGTCTGGGTGGAAAATGCCCCTGTTGTCATGGTATATCATCCTGAAGTGAAGTCTTCTTTCCTCTTTCAAGGAAAATTTGAGACAGAGAAAATGAGAGACACATTAGAGGAGAAAGGAGCTGATATATCAATTGCTATCTCTTTTTTCAGCATGGAGTTGAAGAATGTTTACTATGAGAATAAGTCTGTTACAGAAGTTCATATATGGAATAACCCCCTTAGCCATTTGCATAGTTCAGGGCACAATAAGATTCACAATTTTCATTCTGCATCCTCACTGAGTTCTAATTCTAAATGTGGAGGAGGTTTTCAGTGAACTCAATGAACCTTTGGAGTAATTAGACTTCTCTCTTCCCTTTGGAAGATCATAGAATATGACTCAAAACTCTGGAAAAATAATCTCTGGTGAAAAAGTTTGGAATCTATAATGTGTGTATATGAGCAATATGAATAAAATGCAGAGGAACTAAAAACTGCATTTAAGCAATGCATAAACTAAAACATGAACCCAAGTACATAGCCACTCACTCTCAAAATCTCGTCATTATCTACTGGCATAGAGATACATATATAATAATTGGCTCAAGCAGAATAACTTCTTAGAGACACTACAATGAACTATAAGAAACATGGGAAGATGCTCTTAGACAAGTGCTGGCTCCTTGGGATGGCTGCTGGGTGTAGAAATAGCTTCTGTTCATGAGGCACAGCCTGCAGGGAGGATCACTTGAGAAAGGGAAAAGGAAGTCTCTTTACTGGTATTTGTACCTTTCTGATCAGTGTCCACACTATACCAGGTTCTTTCCTAACACCTGTTAATTTTGCCAGGTTAATTTTATTCCTGCTTTAAAGTCAACACTTACTTGGTCAGTCCTCCTACCAGTTCAAGATATTGGAAATAGTGATAGAAGACAACTCTGACAGCATCATGGCTTCTGTACTAGAAAAAGGATTTTTTTTAATTCTTTTGGAAAGCAGTGCAATAGTGAAGAAGGGATTGACTTCAGAAATAGTTAAAGGAAGTAAGAAACTTAAGTAATGCTGTCAAAATGCTATAAATGCATGTTTACTGCAGCACTGTTCACAAGAAGCACTTCATGGGGTCAGCAGGTGAATGGATAAAGAAATGTGAGATGTACACACACATATATACATACGTACACATGCATACAGTGGAGGTTTTTGTTGTTTGTTTGTTTGTTTATTTGTGGTACTGGGGTTTGAGCCCAGGGCCTCACACACTTGCATACTTTGCAAGTGCTGGACCACTGAGCTGCACCCTTAGCCCCCATTTTTTTTTTTCTTTTTGAGACAGGGTCCCACTAAATTATGCAGACTGCCTCTTGTCTCGAATTTGCGGTCTGCTGGCCTCCGCCTTCCCAGCTGCTGGGATTACAGGGATGAGCCACCGTGACCGGCTCCATACAGTGGAGTTTTAATCAATCATAAAATATAAGAAAATTATATCCTTTGAAGAAACCTGGAGATTACCATGATAAGTGAAATAAGCCAGACTCACAAAGGCAAATATCGCATGTATTCTCTCAAATGCAGACTCTATGACTTGAAAGTACAGTGAAGACTATTGATGGAGAGGAAGTAGAGGCCCAGTGGAAGTGTGAAGAAAGGGAGAAAAGAGGATAATGGGAGTGGATATGGGCAATATACGTGATATACATGTCTGAAAATGTCACAATGAAACCCACATTTTGTATGCTAATTTCTAAAAATGCTACTTAAAATAAGGTAAAAAGATTTGTCCAGAATACTTTGGTCTAGGAGTTAATTCAAAATAAAGCTTAAATTTCATTGTATTCATCTTTGCCATAGCTTAGTTTTCTAACAAATTTGTCAAGACTCTTTTTCCAATAAAGCATACTAAAATGAAAAAAATAAATAACTCTCCATCATTTTGTATTTATTCCAACAAAGAGAAAGCAAATACTGGAAAATACAGTCTTATTTGTTAGCTATAAAATCATAGCCTGCGGCCTTATCGCTATGTTATGTGATCCCATCAGATCTCAGAAGCTAAGCAGGGTGGGGCCTAGTTAGTGCTTGGATGGGAGACCAACTGGGAACACCAGATGCTGTAGGCTTGGGAGAAGGACCAGGCAGCCCACTCCATAAAAACAATCAGCCATTGGGAATCCTATGAATAGCAAGGAAGCACTAACAATAGTGTTTCACCTGTTGTGCATAAGGTCACTATAAGCCGGACACCAACTTGAGGGCACCTAACAATGATAAAATCATAAACACTCTTACCAACAAAAACATCATTTCCCTTTAGAAAGACAAAGATAAAACCAATGCAGTAGAGTTCACATAGTTTACTTTTGGGTTGAATCTACAACCCCACCCTCAACAGCACATCTCTATCTTCATTCGTTCCTACTGCCATTGAAACTGACATCATCCAATGCAATTGTTGGGACATTATAGCTTGTATCTTCATGAGAAGTTTCCTACATAATTTTTCTTCTAGTACATAATATATTACTCATTATTTTATGATTTAATGCCTATATTTTTTTCATTTATGTATTATAATTTAGTACAAAATATATTATAATTTAATGCTTAACTTTTCCTACTGCTTGGTCCTTATTGGCCACTTGGTTCATTCTCAGCCTGCACTATCAGTGATTTTGCCCACAAACTACCACATCTATTTGGGAGAGATTAATATCTTGATTCAGCTCAGTCTTCCACAAAACATCAAGTGGGATGGTACTTAGTCCACTTACTCAGCTGTGCTTGGAAGGCATGTTTTTATTAGATATCCAAAACCTGAGGGATATTTCCAAGAATGCATCTCCATTTAATCTCAAAAAAGCTCTGGAACTAAGTCTTCAGAGACTGCTTACAAATTCTTAGATCCTACTACAGAAACAGAAGAGCCCAAGCAACGCAGCGGCAAACTAACAGCCATTGAAAACCCCATGAGGGTCGCTATGAGTCAGATACCAACTCGATGGCACCTAACAACAACAACAACCAAAAAGTAGAGATAAAACATACAGCTATTGTCATTTATATTTGACAATGTATAAACACAGGCAATTGCTTCTCTGTATGAATGTGGTTATGTGGCCCAGTTTTAGGTTGCATTTATATATGGTAACCTGTGAATTTAATTTTAAGCATTTTAACTACCATGGACGCCTTTCCTGGCTTTTTATCTGAACATTTCTTCTCACTGACAGTTTCTTCTAATCTACTATAATGGCTTTGAGTTTTGAGTTTTCTCTGATCAACATTATAACACAGACCTATTATCAAATTGTTTTTTGCATATGAATTCCCCACGTCCACTACCAATATTTTACATCTACAACTTAAAGAAAACTTTTTGAGGCAGAGCATGGTGGATGATGCCTTTAATTGCAGTGGCTGGGGAGGTAGAGTCAGGATGATGGCAAGTTAGAGGCCAGAGCCGGCCTGGGTAACTTAGTGAGACCCTGTCTCAAAATATACAGTGAAACCCAGTGAAAATATACAGTGCAAAATGGATTGGGAGCACAGCTTAGTGGTTGAGAGTTTGCAAAAAGCATGCATTAGGCAGGAGCTCAACTCCCCAGTACCAAAGAAAGAAAGAAAGAAAGAAAGAAA
>VMDO01037754.1:0-14061 GCA_007922755.1 Pedetes capensis | reverse complement strand
CGAGTCGGTATCCGACTCATAGCGACCCTCTGTACAACAGGGGAAACACTATTGTCAGTGCTTCTCTGCTGTTCATAGGGTTTTCAATGGCAGACTGATTTTTGGGAGGGGGTTGCCAGGTCCTTCTCCCAAGCCTACAGCTTCTGGTGTTCCCAGGCGGTCTCCCATCCAGGTACTAACCAGGCCCGACCCTGCTTAGCTTCCAAGATCTGACGGGATCGGATGCCACAGGGCTACAGCTGCAGGCGTTAATACTGGTTTACATTCAGTTTTTTAAAAAAAGACTTAATAAAGCTTTTCATTTAGAAAAGGGATACAGGACTGGGGATTTGGTTCAGTAATAGAAGAGGAATATGCCTTTTAGATAGAAGAACACCAGTAGCAAGAATTTGGCATACTCTAGACCAGTGGTCCCCAACCTGTTTGGCTCCAGGGACAGGTTTCCTGGAAAACAATCTAATGTCACCATTGGTCTGACAGGAGGCAAGGCTCAGGCAGTGATGCTAGCAATGGGGAGCAGTTGTAAGTAAAGATGAAGTGTCAACTAGCTGCTCACCTCCTGCTTTATGGCCTGCTTCCTAACAGACCAATACCCTTCCATGGCCTGGGGGTTGGGGTCCCTGCTCTAGGAAACAAAGAAACTAAGTCTAGCATCAAAATCAATAGCTGGAGAGGGAAAATAGGAAGGAAAAAGAAAAATGGAAAACAATAACCAGGATCTGTGGCACTCAGCTGTAATCTCAGTGACTCAGGAGGCTGAGGCAGCCTGTGCAACTTAGCAGGTCCTCATCTCAAAAATGAAAAAGCAGATAGGGGTGCAGCTCAGTGGTAGAGTGCTTACCTACCACATAAGAGGCCCTGGGTTCAACCCTCAAGTACTGCAAAAGAAAAAAAAAAACAGAAAAAGAAAAGAAAAACAGTAGCTAGAAGGTGTTCTTACTCCCTTGTAGAGAGAGATTCACCAGTCTTCACTAAGGTCTAGATAAAATCTCAGAACAGTATTACCTCTAGTTACTTGGGCATTGAGGAAACTTCTTTGTCTTCTCAACTTTTTATTTTGAAAAAATTCAGACCTGCAGAAAAGCTAAAAGAACAGTACAATAAACACCTATATATTCACAGCACCTAACAACAACTAATTATCAAGACTCATCAGTAATTATTTTACTATATATTTCTTACACACAAATATTCTCTCTCTCTCTCTCTCTCTCTCTCTCTCTCTCTCTCTCTCTTTCTTTCTTTCTTGCCTTGCTGGGGATTGAACTCAGGGTCTCATGCTTGCTAGACTGGTGCTCTACTACAGAGATACATCCCCAGGCCTATATATGCCTTTTTTTTTTTTTTTTTTTTTTTAAGTACTTGGCAGTTAAATCTAGGGCTTCCCACATACTTCACAAGTGCTCTATCAGTGGGCTGACCCCCCAGCACATTTTTTATTTCAGGGTCTTGTTAAATTATTTAAGCTTGTCTCTAGCTTTGAGCTCAATATCCTCCTGATCCTCCTGCCTCCCCAGTTATTGAGATTACAAGCCAGCACCACTGTGCCTGGTTCTTATATATATATATGTTTTTTTTTTTTAAAGAGACAGTTGAAAGTAAGCTGCAGACATGTATTTCCTAGTAATATTTTATTATGTAGCCCTAATACCATTTTCACACTCAGAAATTTAACATTGGGGCTGGGAATATAGCTCAGTGGTAGGTTGTATGCTTAGCTGGTGTTGACCCCCCATGTTCAATGCCTAGCGCGCGCGCGCGCGCACACACACACACGCGCGCGGAATAAAGGAAAAAGAAAAAAGAAAAAGTAATGTAATATTGTCACAAGAATAGTCTCTAATATGTAGTTTATATTTAAAATCCCAAGTGACCCAAAATATCCTTTATAGGCTTTCTTCTTTATTTTTTGCTTTCTGTTTTTGAGAGTTTCACTAGGTAGCCACAGCTGGCCTGGAACTCACTATGTAGGCTAGCCTGGACTCAAACTTGTGGTAGTCCTCCTGCCTCTGTATCCCAAGTGCTAAGATTTCAAGTGTGCACCACCACACCAGGCTTATAGGGTTTTTTGGTTGTTGTTTTGAGACAGGGTCTCAATATTTAGCCCAGGCTGGCCTCAAACTTATGATCTTCCTACCTTAACTTCTGGAGTACTTACAGGTGTGGGCCACTATACCTGGCTTTGTTTTTTTCTTTTTAATACAGAATTCAATAAAGGACCAAACATTGCCTTTTTTTCTTTTTTTTTTTTTTTCTTTTCTTCCTCCTCTCCCTCCCTCTCTCTCCCCGCCCTGCCCAAAGCAAGTTCTATACCACTAAGACAAGTTCTCTACCACTACTCCACACTCCTGGCCTTTCAAAAGTTTCTTTAGTATTCTGAATCTAGACTTCCCCTGCTGTAGAGAGAAATTGGGAGGAAATTAGCAAAACCCCCAAAACTAGGAAAACGGCTAAATCTAGGGAAAATGAAAGTAACTTGGTTGCACGTTTGTACAAAACCCTTCACAAATCCCCTGAACCTGATTGGACAATTGGACTCAAATCTGATTGGCTCAGGCCATTCTGTGGGTGAGCTATATAAGGAGCTGCACTGCAGCAGCTCAACGCTTTCTTTTGCCCAGATCACCAGCAAGGAAGCAACTTCCTTTTTTCCCTTTTTTCACCCAGACCTTCGACCACCAACAAGGACAGACCCCGTTTTCACCTGGACCACTGATGAAGAAACAGCTCTCCCTGCTCTCTCGCCTGACCTTCGGTGAGAAAAAACGCTCTCCCGCTGCAACCATCAACAAGGAAAGAACCTGCTCTCTGATCACTGACAAAGCAAGAACTCTCTCCTCCTGACCACTAAGACCACCTACACGGGTGTTTGCCCCTGGAAAGCAAAAGCGCCCGAGGCTTTTCCTTTCTCCCATCTCCGCCAGCATCCCGAGGGCCACGGGAGTCTGAGCCCCTTACCCCAGGGTCCCGAGTGAATTGTGTTTAGTATCTGTGTGCATGGCGGCGCTGCCTGTCCGAACATCCAGGCCAGACCGGGAGGCATGTGCCCTACACCCTGCCTTTTTGTTTTGATTTCATGACAGTGACATTTTTGAGAGCACTGGCTAGTTATCTAGAGAATATCTCATAATATGGATCTGGTTACTTTCTCATGATTAGATTCAGGTTAAAACATTTTTATAGCAATACTATGTTGTTGTTAGGTGCCGTCCATTTGGTATCTGACTCATTGCGACCCTATGTACAACAGAGGAAACACTGTTGTCAGTGCTTCTCTGCTGTTCATAGGGTTTTCAGTGGTGGATTATTTTTTGGGAGTGGGTTGCTGGGTCCTTCTCCCATTACTATGTAAGTGATGTATACCAAGCAATCTAATCTGATCAGTACTAATGCAACTTCCCTGTGGTGTGGAAGGGAATCTTTAAGTGGCAGACATGCATTATAAATAAATGAACATCTTTCTACAAGTGTAACTTCCCTAGGGTCAGCTGAATACAATTGTTATAATTCTTTAAGATTTAATCAGATGCAAATT
This sequence comes from Pedetes capensis, assembly GCA_007922755.1. Classification (NCBI taxonomy): domain Eukaryota; kingdom Metazoa; phylum Chordata; class Mammalia; order Rodentia; family Pedetidae; genus Pedetes; species Pedetes capensis. The sequence goes on along the minus strand of VMDO01037754.1, from coordinate 10,526 downwards.
TCAATTTCATATACAATAAAGTCATTAGTATCCAGTTTTCTCTTGAAAACTAAGCCCAGCTGAATCTTGGGAAACATACCTATAGGTTAAATGTAAATGTATATGATAGATTTCAAATGTTTTTGCCATTAAAATAATGTGCAATGGTGGATTTGTTAATTAGCTTGATTTAATTATTCAAAATGTAAACATACCTAAACATTACACTGTATGCCATAAATATATGCAATTATTATTAATTGAAAATAAAATTTTAAGAGCAAGGGGGGGTGGTGCACGCCTGTAATTCCAGCAACTCAGGAGGTGGGCGTAGGAGAATCCAAATATGAAACCAGAGGCAGTCTGCGTAACATAGTGAGACCCTGTTTCAAAAAGTAAAACAAAACAACAACAAAAAAATGGAATGAGGGTGCAGCAGCTCAGCAGTCCAGCACTTGCAAAGCATGCAAGCGTGATGCCCTGGGTTCAACCCTGAGTTCCGCAAAAAAAAAAGAAAAGAAAATTTTAGAGCCTGGTGTCGTGTCACATGATTGTAATCCCAGGAGGCTGAGTTAGGAGGATCAGGAGTGAAAGGCCAGCCTGGACTATAGTGAGACCATGTTTCAAACAAACAAAACAAAGCCAAAAGAGGGAAAAAAAAAGAAAGAAAGAAAGAAAATTTAAATCAGTTGGTAGAATGCTGCTCTGAGTGCTCTGAGGCCCTGGGTTTGATCCCCAGTCCCACTTAAATGAGAGAAGGACCTGGCAGCCCATTCCTGAAAACAATCCCAGAACAATCAGCCATTGAAAACCCTATGTATAGCAGAGAAGCACTGACATAGTGCCAGGCATGGCACAGTGTCTAGGAGTATTTCGTTCTGTTGTCTATAGGGTCGTTGTGAGTCGGACTCAACTGGACTGGCACCTAACAACAACAATATGTAGGTTTATATGAAGATACTGTTGTTAGGTGCTATCAAGTTGGTGTCCTGTGTACAACAGGTGAAACACTATTGTGCGTCTCTGCTATTCATAGGGTTTTCAGTAGCTGATTGTTTTTTGGGAGTGGGTTGCCAGGTCCTCCCAAGCCTACAGCACCTGATGCTCCCAGGTGGGATCCCATCCAAGTACTAACCAGGCCTGATCCTGCTTCCAAGATCTGACGGGATCTGAAGCCACAATGGTAGGCCTGCAGGCATGAAGATACTAGCTACTATTTACTGAATATAGTACTCACTTGGTGCCTGTGCTTCAGATGCACGAGCTCATTTAATCCTCACAATGCTATGAGGAAGTACTACTATTGTTTTGTAAACGAAAAAAATAAGGATCAAAAAAGTTAATCACAGCAAGCATTCACCCCAGTGAGGATTCCAATCCAGGCTGTTTATAGCAACATTTGGGTTTAGCTGCCTTGCTTCATATTAGTCCTAATTCTGCAAAGGCTCTAAAGGCCAGAAGAAGAGTCTGATTCTCCACCTTTCACACTACAAAGACATTTGCTGGGGCAATGAGAATCCAGATCCTAGAGAAAAACATAGAAATCTTCATCCCTGGCAAAAACCAAAGTTACAACAAATTTAGTTAAAGATGATTAGGTTTTATTTGTGATTCTGCCACCAGTGGCACAGCAGAGAGGTACAGCTCAGTGTGGCCATGTAGCCTGAGGAGTTCCCCTACTTTGGACCTCCACTCAGGTTAAGCCAGGTCCTTGGCTTTGTCACAGAAAAGGATTTCAGGATAAGCCAGAGAATGAAACAAAATTATAGTTTATTAAGAACATACTTTAAAACACATATGGGCACTCAGAGAGAGAGAGAGAGAGAAAGAGAGAGAGAGAGAGAGAAAGAGAGAGAGAGAGAGAGAGTTAGGCATCCAAGACACAGATGAAGACTCATCAAGACAGCAAAGAGTAGGAAGTCAAAAAGAGGCTGGTGCACTTGTTCCCCTTGGTCTTATTTAATGTAGGGCATGCCCCAGGTGATGTCAGTCCTAGGCACTTAGCTGTGGGCACCTAGTGTGACATGTACCAAGAAAGGCCCATGGTAGGCTAGGGAGATGACAATAAGATCAAAAGAAGTTCCATTGTTTGGATTTTTCTATTGGAGAAACTTCCCTGTTTTTTTTTTTTTTTTTTTCCAGTACCCAAGATTGAACCCAGGGCCTTGCACTTGCATGCTTTGCAAAGGCTGGACCACTGAGCTGCGCCCCCCAGCCAATTTTTTTTACTTTTTGAGACAGGGTCTCGCTAAATTATGAAGGCTGCCTCTGGTCTCGAACTTGTGAGCCTCCTGCCTCTGCCTCCTGAGTTGCTGGGATTACAGGCGTGCACCGCCGCCATGCCTGGTGCTCTTTAATAAAATTATATACTGAATAGGTTTAAGAAAAGAATCATGAGGGAGTTGCCTGGGCATGTCTCAAAGAACTACAGACTCACAGAGGGGAAGGCAAAAATTAAAGGTTACATACATTTTTGGCTTGGTGCTATTTTAACATTTTCATTATTTAAAATGTCTCTCAAAAAGAACGTCTCCAGAGCCAGGCGTGGTGGCGCATGCCTGTAATCCCAGCAGCTCGGGAGGCAGAGGCAAGAGGATCTCAAGTTCAAGACCGGAGGCAGTCTGTGTAATTTAGCGAGACACTGTCTCAAAAAGTAAAAAAATAGGCTGAGGGTGCAGCTCAGTGGTCCAGCACTTGCACAGCATGCAAGCTCAAGGTCCTGGGTTCAACTCCCAGTACTGCAAAAAAAAAAAAAAAAAAAAAAAAAAAAAAAAAAAAAAAAATGTCTCCATGCAGGAAGTCCTCATAGAAGTCTTCTTGGTAGTTGTGTCAAAGTTCTCAACTCTCAGCTGGTGAAATTCAATCCAGATCCTGGGGTGAAATCTCTTTACCTTTACATGTCCTCCACATTTCCCTGTATTTCTGTCTTTCCTCAATTCTGGAATCAGGCAACACCTGACTCTAAAAAATAGAATAAATGTTCAGATCAGCTGAGCAGTGAGGTAGGCACACAGTCAACTCAGACTCACTAATGACCTAGAAGGCAACAATTCTGGATATATTACTGGACACATGACCAATTTGGATACTCAAATTGTCACAGTTAATGTCCCCAATGGGCCATTCTCAGAAAGATTTACTTTACCTCCAGGACTTTGGGAATACTTTGCCCAACCTACTCATTTACAGAAGATGAAAATTGGAAATGTTAGTTGGGTTTAGTGGCACATACCTGTAATCCCAGAATTTGGGAGGCTGAGGCAGGAGGATCCATGTGTGTTCCAGGCCGGCCTGAGATACACAGCAAGACTCGGTCTTAAAAAAAAGAAAAAAGAAAAAAGAAAGAAAGAAAAAAAGGGGAAATGTTAAAACCAGGAGCTCCTCACAAGCAATCTTCTATTTATGTAAACTACTGATGGATGTTTCCTCAGTAATATAGCTAGACGTGATTATCTCATGGTCACATCATAAGCAGCTTGGAATGACATGAAAGACATAGTGGTTAATACTGATACTGACAGTTGACAAGTAAGCAGTGACTATTTTTAAGAATTTGTTCGTCTGAGTTTTCTTTCCTTTCTTCGTTTATTTAGACATGGTTTTGGGGTGTAACCAGCGTGACCTAAAACTGGTGATCTTCCTCCCTCAGCTGCCAAAGTGCTGAGATTATGAGTTTTTTTATTGGATTTTTTTTTCTGGGAGGCTGAACCCAAGACTTTGCACATACTTTGTAAGTGCACCCTCAGCATCTTTTTAATTTTTTACCTTGAGATAGGATCTTATGAAGGCTGCCTCTGGCCTAAAACTTGCAATCCTGCCTCTGTCTCTCAAGTCACTGGGATGACAGGTGTGAGCCACCATGCCGAGCCTCTTATTGAATCTCTTTCATATGAATTTTAGATTTTCTATAAAAGATGTTTGGTCTGGGATTTAGCACAGTTAGTAGAGCATTGCTCTGCAGTCTCTGAGGTCCCTGGTTCGATTCCCAGCACTGCAAAAATATGAGAAGGACATGGCAATCCACTCCCGAGGCAATCCCCTAAAAATCAGCCATTGAAAACCCTATGAGGGTCGCTGTGAGTCAGACACAACTTGACTGCACCTAACAACAACAACAACAACAACAACAACATAAATGATGTTTAAGTAACACTCCTTTGAACTTAAAAATTGCATAGAACATTTAAAGTATTGTATGTGCTTCTGAGTTTGACAAATTTTAGAATCTATTTACATGATGTGAAATCTGTGTATTTTGCCATGTACCACTGTATATTACTCTCCCACAACACTAATTTCTGCAATAATGTCCTGCTAATGTGAATGCCAGTTGTATTTACAATAAAGTATGTTGATTAATTTGTTAATTTTTTATTAATAATTGCTATTATGATTTGAGTATCCTCAAGGCTTCAGTTGTTGAAATTTTAATCCCCATTGTAAGGAATTAAGAGGATGGCAGCCTAATCCACTTATAGGTTTAGAAGTAAAGCCATTCAGGTAGAGCTCTCATGATTGAATCCTGATAGCTTTATAAGAAGAGGGTGAAGCTGGGAGTTGTGGTACATGCCTATAATCTGAGCACTTGGGAGGCTGAGGCAAGGAGGATTCCAGCAAGTTTGAGGCCAGCCTGGGATACCTAGGAAGATCCTGTCTCAAACAAATAAACAAACAAACAAAAAAATAAAATAAAATAAAAATAAGGGAAAAAAAGGGGTGAGAGATCCAAGGACACCCCCAACCCTGTAAGAATTTCCTGTCCCTTGCCATTCAGTGCCCTGTGTTGTCTCAGGTCTCTGTTGGCTAAAGGCAGATATGCCCCCCAACCTTGGGCCTCAAGAAGTGTGAGCCATAATAAACCCCTTTTCTCTATAAAGTTATCTATGCTCAGGTACTATAGTAGCCAAAAACAGGCTAATAAAATAACCATTCAGAATGACCAAGAAAAAAAGAGATAATAAGGCCAGGCATGTTTGTGCACACCTGTAATCCCAGCATTCAGGAGGCTGAGGCAAGAGAATTAAGAGTTAATGCTAGCCTAGGCTTTATATTGAGACCTGTCTCAAAACAAAATCAAACAAACAAACAAACAACAACAACAACAACAAAAAACCCCAAGAAAACAAAAACAAATGAAGGAAAATAAACTGCTTTTTCTAAAAAGTATTAACTTCTCACTTGGGCCTATAAGGTAACTAAAAGAGAGAGAGAATAGGTACAAAGAGCAATTTAGGATCAATAGTAGGAACATACCTTCCTTTTATGGGAAAATAGTAGGAGGGCATCTTATGCAGGCACATGTGCACACACACATGCACACATTTTTGAGACATAGTCTCCCTAAAGTAACCCATTGAACTTGAGATATTCTTGCCTCAGCCTCCCAAGTGTTGGGATTACAGGCATGCATTTCATTGGCTGGTGGGGATTATATTCTTATGAACTATTTTATATCAATAAATTGAAAAACCTAGATGAAATGATGAAATTCCTAGAATTCACTATAGTAACAGATATAGGAAACAAAATCATATGATCATCACAGTAATCCAATATAAAGTGTGTGATAAAACTTTAGTATTTGTTCATGTTAAGTCTAGAAACTAGGAGTAATAAGAAACTTTTCTTAACCTCATGAAGGGTATCAGTGGCAACAACAACAACAAAAACTTTCAGTCAACATCACATTTAATCTTGAAACTTTTGAAGTTTTCACTTTGAGATTAAGAATAAGACAAAGGTTGGGCATGGTGGTACAGGCCTATAATCACAGCCAATAGAGAGGCTGAGGCAGGATGATTATAAATTCCAGGCCAGCCTGAGCCACACAATGAGACCTTGTCTCAAAATAAAAGCAAAAAAAGGTTGGAGATGTCTGCTTAGTGGTAAATGGCTTACTTACCATGTGTGGGACTGTGGATTCAATCCCCAGTACAAAAACAAAACAAAACAAAAGCCTAGGTATCATCACTTCAGTCAACACTGTCCTGGAGGCCTGATCCTATGCATTAAGTCAAGAAAAAGAGAATTAACTATTATAAAGGCAGAAATTGAACTCAATTTTGCATTTGATATGATTTTATAAATGGAAATAATGAAAAGAGATTTTATAAGTAATTAGAATTACTAAGAGTTTAGCAGTTTAGCTGCACATAAAATCAATATACAAAAATAAATTATAGACCAGGTGTAGTGGCACACATCAGTAGTAATCCCGACAATTTGGGAGGTGGAGGCAGGAGGATTGGAAGTTTGAGGCCAGAGGCAGCCTGCATAACTTAGTGAGATGCTTACTTAAAATAAAAAATTAAAAAATGGGTTGGGGGTGTAGCCCAGTGGTAGATCACTAGCAAAGTTTGTGGGAGGCCCTGGATCCAATCTCTACATACTGAGAAAAAAAATAAGCAACATGGTGGGGATGTAACTCAGTGGTAGAGAATGTGCCTAGCATGCACAGGCCCTGGTTTTGTTCCCCAGTACCTGAAAGGAAAAAAAGGAAGACATTTTTTTCTTTCATTTTTTTTTTGAGACAAGTTTTCACTGTTTAGCCTAGGCTGGCCTGGGACTCACTATTCTGACTCAGCTCCCAAGTGCTGGGATTACAGGCATGTGCCACCATTCTTGGCTTGAAAAAGTATGTATTTAATGAAGAGCAAAAGTAATATTTTAGTTGAGACAGGAGGATCACAAGTTCAAGGCCAGCCTGGGCTACATAGTGAGATCCCATCTTAACTCAAAAACAGAAACAAAAACAAAACAAGCAAAAAACTAAAAAACAAAACAAAAGAGTGGAGGCGGAAATCAAGTTCTCTATTTTCTGTGGTGCTAGGGATTGAGCCTTGGGCCTTGTACGTGATAGGCAAGCAAGTGCACTACCACTGAGCTAATATCTGCAGTCCTTTTTCTTTTGAGACAGGGTCTGGCTAAATTGCCCAGTTGTATCATTCTGCCTCAGCCTACCAACTAATTGGGATTATAGGGGTGTACCTCCATACCCAGCCCTATATTTCTTATTGTATCATAGGGGATTTTGTTTGTTTGCAATACTTGAACCCAGGGCCTCCCATATACTCTGCAAGTGCTGTACCACTGGGCTGCACTGCTAGCCTATTTTCATTTTGAGTCAGGGTCTCACTAAATTATATGGGCTGTCCCTGGTCTTGAACTTTCGATTCTCCTGCCTCTATCTCTTGAGTCTCTGGGGTTACAGGTGTGTACCACTGTGCCAGCCCCTCTGTTTCTTTTTCTTTTTCAGTGCTGGGGATAGAATCCAGGGTCATGAGTATGACAAACAAGTGCTCTATCATTGAACTACATCTCTAGCCCCAACAATACCAGATTTTGATAGGGATTGCATTGAATCTGTAGATCATTTAGGCAGTATTGCTGCCTTAATACTATGTCTTCCAATGCATGTACTTAGCTATCTTTCCATTTATTTAGAACTTTATTTGTGGGGGATGCTGAAGATTGATTGAACTCAGAACTCATGCATGCTAAGCATGTACTCTATGACTGAGATTCATTCCCAGTCCCAAATTTCTTGAAGAAATGATTGTTGTTTCCATTTATAAATTTTATACTTCCTTGGTTAGGTTTATGCCTAAGTATTTTTTGATGCTATAGTAAATAAAACTGTTTTGTTATTTCCATTTTTGAATTGTTCATTGCCAAGTGAATACTTTTTTTTCAAGACAGGGTCTCCCTCTGTTACCAAGGCTGGTTGGGAACTATGTAGTTCAGGCTGTCCTTGAGATCACAGTCTTCCTGCCCTTGCCTCCCAAATTCTGGGATTACAGGCCTGCACCTCCACACCTGGTTTAGAAATAGTATTGATTTTGTATATCAATCTTGCCTCTTATAAACTTGCTGAACTCATTTATTAATTCTAATAGTGTTTAGTGAGTTCCTTATTTCACATACAAGATCATATCATCTGCAAATGGTTTTACTTCCTTTCCAGTCTAGATAGATGCCTTTTATTTGCCCTAATCATAAACAAATATGGTATTTCTACACAATGAAATGTTATTTGGCTATGAAAAGTAATGAATGAGGCAGAGGTATAGCTAAGTGGGAGAGTGTTTGCTTAGCATGTGTGAAGCTCTGGACTCAATCCCCAGCACCATAAAAAAAAAAAAAAAAAAAGGAATAGCTGGGCGGGGGTGGTGCACACCTGTAATCCCAGCGGCTCAGGAGGCGGGAGGATTGTCAAGACCAGAGGCAGTCTGCATGACTTGGTGAGACCCTGTCTCAAAAAGTTTAAAAAAAAAAAAAAAAAGGAATGAATTACTCATCACTCTTAATGCATTTAAATATGAATGAACCTTGAAAATATTATGCTAAGTGAAAGACAGATCACAAAAAAAACATATTCTACTTTTCCACTTATATGAAATGTCCAGAAAAGGACAATCTAGAGAGACAAGGTCTATTAGGTTTTTTTTTTTTTTGGTATTGGGTGTTAAACCTAGGGCCTCATGGCTGCATGCTTTGCAAGTGCTGGACCACTGAGCTGCTCCCCCAGGCCTTTTTTTTTTTTTTACTTTTTGAGACAGGGTCTTGCTAAATTATGCAGACTGCCTCTGGTCTTGACCTTGCGATCCTCCTGCCTCTGCCTCCCAAATCGCTGGGATTACAGGCGTGCGCCACCACACCTAGTGCTGATTAGTTGTTTTTTGAGTAGGGTAGGAGATGAGGTAAAGAGAGGAAGACAATAGCTAAAGGGTATGGGTTTTTTTGTTTTGTTTTGTTTTGTTTTCAGTTGTAGCAAATACATAGAACATTTCCCATCTTAACCACTTTTACATGCATACTTCTGCATTATTAAACACATCCATGTTTTATAGCTTTAACTCTTAACATTTAGGTCTTTGATCCATTTTGAATTAATTTTCCTATGTAGTGTAAGGTAAGGGTCCAATTCATTCTTTCTTTTTTCCTGTGTTTTGCAGTCCTGGGGACTGATCCCAGGACCTCACATTCTAGGCAGTACTCTATCATTGAGCTACTCCTGGCCTACAACTTTATTCTTTTGCATGTGGATATCTAGGTTTCCCAACATCATTTGTTGAAAAGCAGGGCTTTGTTTGTTTGTTTTCTGCATAGAGGGCTGAACCCAGCACCTCATACATACTTTGCAAGCACTCTACCGTTGAGCTGTATCCCAGCCCCTTTTTTATTTTTTATCTTGAGACAGGGTCTTCCTAAGTTATATTGGCTGCCTTTGACTTTGGATTTGTGATCTTTCTGCCACGGGCTCTTGAGTTACTGGGATTACAGGCATGCACCACCACACCCGGCAAAAAGCCTTTTTCTGAAGTGATGAAAATTTCCCAAAATTGTGGTGGCAGTTGTACCTACCTGTGAATATGCTAAAAAAAACATTCAATTGTGTACTTTAGATGGCGAATTTTATGATATGTGTATTATATTTCAATAAAGCTGATAAGAGGAAAAACAAAGTAGGGAGAAAGAAAAGCTCTGGTCCCTACAGCTACTTTTTTGTTTTCTGTTTTTTCAATGCTGGGATAGAACTTCAATGGTTTTGCCAACGTTAGGCATGTGGTCTACCACTGAGCTGTACCCCAAGCCCTTTTTTTTTTTTTTTAAATTCTGAGACAGGGTCTAAGCTGGGCAGGCTGCCTCTAGCCTTGAACTTGGGCTTTTATTGCTTCAGCTTCCTGAATATCGGAATTACAGGCGTGTGCCATGGTGCCCGGCCACATAGTTTTTTTTTTTTTTTTTTGGCACTTATATTCAGGTCCTGAATGTAATCTTATTTCAGTTTTTTTTTTTTTGCGGTACTTGGGGTTGAACCCAGGGCCTCTCGCCTGCATGCTTTGCAAGTGCTGGACTACTGAGCTGTGGCCCCCAGCCCATTTTTTTACTTTTTGAGACAGGGTCTCCCTAAATTATGCAGACTGCGTCTGGTCTTGAATTTGTGATCCTCCTGCCTCCACCTCCCAAACTGCTGGGATTACAGGCGTGTGCCACAACGCTCAGCTCTTTTTTTCAGTTTTCAATTAAGTGGGTGCAATTAGAGGAAGGTTTTTTTTGGTGTATCTTCAAAGATCTGTTGGATATGTGGTATTTTTTATTTTTGTACTGAAGTGCTCAACCTGGGGCCTTACACATGGTTTTTGCAAGTGCTCAACCACTGAGCCACAGAAGCAGACCATTTTTTATTTCATATTTTGAGATAGGATTTCAATAAGTTATGCAGACTGCCTCTGGCCTCGAACTTGCAATCCTTCTGCCTCCACCTCCCGAGTTGCTGGGATTAAAGGCATGCACCACCATGCCTGGCTTAAAATATTCTTAATAAAGAGACACTACTTACAAAAGATTTCAAGCAATAAATTTATTTTAATAATGCAAAAAATTAATATCCTTTCCAATCAGTGAAAGGAAAACTTACAAAAGCTATGGAAAGAGCCAACACTTTGAACAAAGGAAAGCACAAATAAACATTACAATTATATACTCCAAACCCAAATAAGCAGACACTGTCATTACAAGCCCAATCACTTTTGGAGCAGGTTGTT
>VMDO01037753.1:0-14064 GCA_007922755.1 Pedetes capensis | reverse complement strand
AACATCAAAAGAAGATGGGAAGAATACACAGAGTCATTATACAAGAAAGAATTGGTAGATGACCAACCATTCCAAGAGGTTGCATATGAAGAGGAACCAATGGTGTTGAAGGATGAAGTGGAAGCTGCCTTGAAAGAACTGGCGAAACACAAGGCTCCAGGAATTGATGGGATACCAATAGAGATGTTTCAACAAACAGTTGCAGCACTGGAGGTGTTAATATGTTTGTGCCAACAGGTTTGGAAAACAGCTACTTGGTCAACTGACTGGAAGAGATCCATATTGGTGCCTATTCCCAAAAAAGGGGATCCAAATGAATGTGCAAACTATCGGACAATATCATTAATATCACACACCAGCAAAATTCTACTAAAGATCATTCAGAAGCAACTGCAGCAGTATATAGACAGGGAATAACCAGAAAATCAAGCGGGATTCAGAAGAGGGAGGGGAACCAGGGACATCATTGCTGATGTCAGGTGGATATTAGCTGAAAGCAGAGAATATCAGAAAGATGTCTATCTACGTTTTATTGACTACCCAAAGGCATTTGATTGTGTGGATGATAATAAATTATGGATAACACTTTGGAAAATGAGAATACCAGAATACCTAATTGTGCTCATGAGAAATCTGTACATGAACCAGGAGGCAGTTGTTCGAAAAAACAAGGAAACACTGTGTGGTTTAAAATTGAGAAAGGTGTGCACCAGGGCTGTATACTCTCACCCTATCTCTTCAATTTATATGCTGAGCAAATCCGAGAAGCTGGACTTTATGAGGAAGAACGCAGCATCAAGATTGGAGGAATATTCATTAATGACCTGCATTATACAGTTGACACAACTCTGCTTGCTGAAAGTAAAGAGGACTTAAAACATTTACTGATGAAGATCAAAGATCACAGCCTCCAATATGGGTTACGACTAAACATCAACAAAACAAAACTCCTTATGACTGGGTCAGCATGCAACTTCACAATAAATGGAGAAAAGATTGAGGTTGTCCAAGATTTTGCTTTGCTTGGCTCTATAATCAACACCCGTGGAAGCAGCAGTCAAGAAATCAAAAGACGCATTGCTCTAGGAAAAGCTGTGGCAAAAGATCTCTTTAGAGTATTGAAAAGCAAAGATGTCACATTGAAGATGAAAGTGTGTCTGACTCATGCCATGATATTTTCAGTCGCATCATGTGGTTGTGAAAGCTGGACATTGAACAAGGGAGACAGAAAAAGAATTGATGCTTTTGAATTGTGGTGCTGGAGATGTCTATTGAATATACCATGGACTGCCAAAAGAACCAACAAATCTGTCCTAGAAGAAGTGCAACCAGAGTGCTCCTTGGAAGCAAGAATGGCCAGACTGCATGTTACATATTTCAGACATGTAGTCAGGAGAGAACAATCCCTGGAGAAGGACATCATGTTTGGGAGAGTGGCAGGTCAACGCAAAAGAGGAAAACCCTCCACCAGATGGATTGACACAGTGTCTGCAACAATGGGCTTAAACATAAATAAGATTGTTTGTCTGGCACAGAATCGGCAAGTGTTTCGATCTGCTGTACACAGGGTCGCTATGAGTCAGACTCGACTCCACGGCACCTAACAACAACAATGACAACAACAGCAAAGAAGCACTGACCATAATGCCAGGCATTGCAGTGTCAGGTAGTGTTTCATTCTGTCGTACATAGGGTCACTATGAGTCAGACCTGACTTGATGGCACCTAATAGCAACAACAACAGCAACAACAACAACAACAACAACTTATTGTGGTCTATAAAAATCTTAAAATAATTTAGTTTCTTTTACCTCATCTGGTACTAGTCTTTCTGTAGTTCGCTGTTTTTGGCATATTGGCTTCTTTCTGTTCTCCTCAAACATATCAGGGCCTTTGTCCCTGGCTTTCCTTCTGTCTGAAATCCTTGAGCCCTAGTGTGTCTGGTTGGTTCCTTTTCAGACCTTAACGTGTTGCTTAAACATCTTCTCCTGAGAGATGCCTTTTTTAAGACACTAGTGCTCAAGGAAGTGATCTCCACCACTTTCGGTAATACCACTTTGCTTATTTCCTTCATATTAATTACCTTCTCTAGTTACCTTGTTTACATATGATTTACTTGAGTATTGTGTGGCTCTTCTGATGAGAATGCAAGTTTCATGAGAGTGGGTGCATTGTCTTTTCCAGTGCTATCTTAATAGGCACGTAACAGGCACTTGATAAGTACTTATTGAAGGAATGCATGAGGTAATGGGTGTAGTGGGAAGACACTGGCATTAGAATCAGACACACTTGCATTTAAATCCTGACTTTATTACTTAACGGCTGTATATTTAGTCAAATTAAGGGATATTAAGTTCATCTATAAATAGGCAAGTTCATCATCAGAATTTGTATGGCTGTGAAGACCTGCATGATACTCAACATTAATTTTCTCTTTGAGGTCTGAGATCCAAAGCTAAGCTGTCAGCAAATTAGTGTCTGTGGGAAGGACATACTCATTGGGATACTTTGCTAGTGGCTTTAAACAACAAATATTGCTTTTTCACAAAAGCTGAAGAGGTTCTCTCCCTCCCTCCTTCATAACTGGCTGGTTCCTTAGTTCTTGATAGTAAACATGTATTCTAAGCATGTGTGGGTTGAGCAATGTCAGTCAATTGTATTGTAGCCGTCTGTATTCTTGGGGCAGAAAATCAGTAGTGTATGTATACTACTTAGATGTGGCGAGGAACAGGTTATATAACTTGACTCTAGGTCCCCACCCTCTCTCTCCTTTAAGCTATTAGCAGAAACTTCTTATGTTTTTAACATACTAATATGCAGAGTTATTTTATTCTCTCTTTGCTCACAGCACACCATTCAGATTAGTCCTCAAGTTTGCATGATCGAAAGCAGTTAAATACAGGAGTAGTTCTTTCCCTAAATGGAATCCTGCCCCTTCCTGGGCTCAAACTGTAGTCAGCAATAAACATATATTTCCCAGATACAGGTATAATTCAGTGGAGAAATAAAATTAATAATGAGCACTGTTCCACATATGTGCACTCAACACTGATATAAAGTGGAGACTATCCAAGTAAAATATGCAAGTGTTTTTTGAGGACAGTTTGGAAATTATCTGATCAGGTTATAGCATTTGTCCATAGCAACTATGTGAGGTTATCTTCTCTGTTCATTGTTTTCTGTAGTCACTGGCTAAGGCAAAAGATGATTTACCCCTATGTGTTTCCTAAGTTGATATGTTTGCCATGGAGGATTAGGCATCTGTGATTTGCTGCTTAAACTCTGGAAAGAAAACCTTTGCTTCTCGGGTTGTTGATCTTCAGAAGCCATTTCTGGATATTGTCTTTTTATTTTGCTTAAACCTCTTGCTGATGACTGTGTTTTCCTGTTTTAGCACTGTCTATATTCTTCTGTGTTCTTTGTACATGCTACATAAGTAGATCTTGAGCCATAGCAACTTAAAATATGATGCAGTTTGGCATTTAATGTTGCTTTTAAATTCCAGGTATTTTTTCAAGACTATATCTTTTTAGAAGAGCAACACCTTTTAAACAAAAAAGTAAACCTAGCAAACAAACCCAAACCAACAAAATGGAATCTGTACTTCAGCAAGTCTGCCACCAGAGGGTGCCTCTATTAAAGCCATGCTTTAAAACTTACTGTAGTGAGGTGGTTTTTCCAGTCAGAATCATCCCTTCCCTTCTTGTCAAGGGTCAGATTTGCTGGTAAATGGTGACTAACTGGATTCAACCATATATATTCAATATATGAATATTGAATAGTATACCATGGACTGCCAAAAGAATCAACAGATCCATCCTAGAAGAAGTACATCCACAGTGCTCCTTGTAAGCAAGCATGGCTAGACTGTGTCTGACATTATACTATCAAGAGGGACCAATCCCGGGAGAAGGATGTCATGTTTGGGAGAGTGGCAGGTCAATGAAAAAAAGGGAGACCCTCTACTAGATAGATTGACACAGTGACTGCAACAATGGACTTAAACATAAAAAAGATTGTGTGCCTGGGACAGAGTTGGGGATTATTTCATTCTTTTGTACATAGGATCGCTATGAGTTGGATTTGACGGCACACAACAACAACAACAACAACAACAACAACAACAACAACAACAACCACCACCCAAGATCATTCATGTTGTCCCCATGACAGGATTCCCTTCTTTTTAAAGACTGAATAGTTTTCCATTGTGTATATAAACTACATTTTCTTGATCCATTTATTCATTGATAGTTGATTCCATTTTTTGGCTGTTATGAATAATACAGCAATATCTTTTTGACATACTGATTTCACTTCTTTTTGGCATATACACAGATATGGAATTGTCAGATCATATGGTAGTTCCATGTTTAATTTTTTTGGGAACTTCTGTACTGTGTTCTATAATAGCTACCCCTATTTACATTTCCATTGAAAGATTGCCTTTTCTCCACATTCTAGCCACCATTGTCTCATGTCTTTTTCATAATATACATTCTGATAGATTTGAGAATACTCAGCAGATACAGTACCAACTTTCTCTAAAAGAGGAGGTATAAACTTCCTGGTCACTGTAAAAAATTACACTGGACAGAGTGAAACAGTCAAAGAAAAATATTGAACTCAACTCCACTAGGGGATGGAGATCGATCGATCTATCTGTCTATCATCTATCTATCTATCTATCTATCTATCTATCTATCTATCTATCTATCTACTATCTACCTACCTATATCTATACCTATCTCTGTCTATCTGTCTATCTATCTATCGAGAGTATATATCATGGACTGTCAAAAGAATCAACAGATCCATCCTAGAAGAAGTGCAACCAGAGTGCTCCTTTATCTTCCTCTGAAGCCCTGTGGTGAGCTAGAAATGTACTAGAGAATATTAGGAGGAAACTTGGCCAATGTGATTAGATCATCTGTATTTTCTAAGCCTGCAGCCATAGCCCTGTGGCATCTGATCTTGGAAGCTAAGCAGGGTTGGGCCTGGTTAGTACTTGGATGGGAGACCGCCTGGGAACACCAGACACTGTAGGCTTGGGAGCAGGACCAGCAACCCACTCCCAAAAATCAATCTGCCATTGAAAACTCTATGAATAACAGAGAAGCACTGACAATAGTGTTTCAGCTGTTGTACGTAGGGTGGCTATGAGTCGGACACTGACTCGATGGCCCCTAAAAACAGCACATAGAGCATTTGCTAAAATGCTTAGGCTAGTTAGGTATTTAGGCTCCTTGTGCTCCCACAGAGCCTGGGAGATAGGAAGTTATTTTCCTTTCGTTTCCTTTCCTCTCATTTCTTCTTCCTTCCTTCCATCCATCCTCCCTTTCTCTTCTCCTCCTTTCCTTCCTCCCCCACCCTCCCTCCCTCCCACCTTCCCTCCCTTCCTCATTTTCTTTCTCATCCTTCTCCTCTTCTTTTTCTTCTTCTTCTGTCAGGGATTCACTGTGTAGCCCAGGCTGTCTAGGAACTCAGTATAGGCTAGCCTCAAACTCATGATCTTCCTGCTTCAGCCTCTCAAGTGCTCATATTACAGGCATGCACTATCCTCTTGTCCTTCCTCCAAAGCTGTCTTTCTTGGTGATTCCATCTCAAAAGGATGGTTCCTAGGTCTTTGAGAAAGACATTCTTTGAGCTGTAAGAAGGGCAAGAGACAGGGAGGGAGTTATCTGTACTTCAAAGGGCAGAGAAAGTCTTTGCAATTACAAGATTTTTGAAGTAAATGCTTTAAGAGAGGGAAACCAAAGGACTATAGTCAGGAAGAAATTTGTTTAAAGTTTAATCAAGTGAAATAGACATGTGAAGGTCATGTTGGTCACCACCCAGAGGTTCAAGGTAGGAGCAAAATGTGCAGATGATAATATATTGTTGAGTGAGAATCATATCAATCATCCAGAAGCTTAATCATCCTTCTCTAGGCCTAGATTTTTATTCATATACATAAGATTATAACATGTAGCTGTTATGGTTAAGTGTTGGGTACCATCTTACCTGGACCAAGCATGGTCCATCATAGTCTAAAATAACACATTATTGTGATGGCTAAAATATACATAGAGCCATAGGAATAAGTAAACGTCTCTTTTATTCACCTCATTCTTTTTTTGATTATATTGCCTCATCCAAGTACATTTTAATTTTAATTGCTATTGAATGAAATTGTTTGTTTGTTGTTTAGGAGTCCAACTCATAGTGACCCTTATAGAATTTTTGATGGCTGATTGTTTCAGGATTGCTTTGGGACTCCCATTTTGGGGGAGTCAAGTTAGGGGTTAGCTTTTCAGGTATATCCCCAAGTCATGATAACAAGCTGACTGAGCAGTTAAGGGGTTATACTAGTCAGATTTTCTCACTCCAACAAAATACCTGAGAAAACTATTTAAGGAAGGAAGTATTTATTTTGACTAACAGATTCAGAGGTTATAGTTCAGGGTTAGCTGAATCCATGGCTTTGCGCCTGAGTGAGGCAAGGCAAAATATCATGGCAACAGAAGTCTCATTTCATGGAAGCCAGGAAGCAAAGATAGGGAGTGAGACTGCACTGATGGGTTTCTTCCTTCTTCTGCTTTTGTTCCACCTAGGCCTCCAATTTACTGGACCTCCACTCTTGTTTCCCATAATACCTCTCACCAGGAGCTCTCACAATGGCCACCGTATCAGCTAAAGGAGTCCAGGCTGCAAATTAGTCCTCAGTGGTTATTTTATTTTATTTTATTTTTATTTTTTTGGTGTGTGTGTGAGGCTCAGCACCCTGTCTCCTCCTAGCAGATAAGGGGTTTGTTCCTCTCTTGCCATTGCTTGCAATGTGTAGAAGACTCTGGAGTGTCACCCCACCTTTTCCACCTCTTCTCAGTCATTTTAAATGTCAACTTTTGGTGTTATCCTTGTGCAGTCTTTTTCCCAATAATTAAAGTTACTCTCCAATATTTCTCTGTTCTGAGTAGAGAGTTTTGCGTTTGTTCCTAACTCTGTTTTTTCCCTGATTAATGTGGTTGCTACCTTTCCACCATCTTAACTATTATCCACACATTACTTTTTTTTTTTTTTTTGTGGTACTGGGGGTTGAACCCAGGGCCTCACCACTTGCATGCTTTGCAAGTGCTGGACCACTGAGCTGCACCCCCAGCCCATTTCTTTTTTTTACTTTAAAAAAAAATTTCAAAGCAGCATTATTATTTTTTTATTGGAAATTTTTAATGTATACCTTAATGTGATTCAATCTGACATGGTTTTCATTGTGACATTTCCATATATGCATTTTGTTGTACATTATTCATATAGGTTCCCCCTTACCCTCTTGTACACTTCCCTCCATCAAAGACTTCTCTACCATTTACTTTTCTTTTTATGGTAATATTTTTCTATATATCCTTGAGTTCCAGTTCTGTTTAAGATAGAAACTTTTCCTGCAGTGAACTTTCTTCTTACCTTGTCAGAACTATTACATGCATTTTCTAGACTATCTATAATAACACCATTCTTAGCTTTTTTTTTCTTTTATTATGATCCGACCTTTGTATAGGATTTCTTCCTTCTTATAATTTTTTTTTTTTTTTTTGTGGTACTGGGGGTTGAACAAAGGACCTTGTGCCTGCACGCTTTGCAAGTGCTGGACCACTGAGCTGTGCCCCCAGCCCATTTTTTTACTTTTTGAAACAGGGTCTCGCTAAATTACTCAGACTGCCTCTGGTCTCGAACTTGCGATCCTCCCACCTCCGCCTCCCCAGCTGCTGGGATTACAGGCATGTGCCACGGCACCTGGATTTCTTATAATTTTGATTCAGCTCCTACATATGAGTGAGAACATGTGGTATTTCTCTTTCTGAGTTTGTGTTCGTTCACTTAAAATAATTTTCTCTAAATCCATCCATTTTACTGCAAATGGCCTTATTTCATTTTTTAAAAAATTGCTGAGTAGTAGTCCATTGTGTATATGTACCATAGTTTTTTTTTAATCCATTCTTCTCTCGAAGGGCATTTTGGTTGATTCCATATCCTTGCTATTGTGAAAAGTGCTGCATTGAACATGGAGATGCAGGTGTCTCTGTGGTATGATGACCCATCTCCCTTTGAGTAGATTCCCAATAGTGTTATAGCTGGGTCATATGGTAGATCTATTTTCAGTGTTTTAAGATACCTCCACATTGATTTCCAGAGTGGTTGGACCAATTTACAGCTCCACCAACAATGTAAGAGTGTCCCCTTTGCTTCACAACCTTGCCAGCTTTTGTTGTTATTTGTTTTATTGATCTTGGCCATTCTTACTGGTGTAAGGTGAAATCTCAGAGTTTTTTAAATCTACACCTTAATGTGATTCATTCTGACATGGTTTTCATTGTGATATTTCCATATATAATTTTGTTGTACATTACTCATATAGGTTCCTCCTTACCCTCTTGTACACTTCTCCCCAATTAAAAACTTCTCTACCATTTACTTGTCTTTTTATGGTAATATTTTTCTATATATCCTTGGGTTCCAGTTCTGTTTAAGATAGAAACTTTTCCTGCAGTTAACTTTCCCTAATGGCTAGGGATATTGAGCAGTTTTTCATGTGTTTAATGGCATTATGGACCTCTTCATTTGAGAACTGCCTACTCAGTTCCTTTGCCCATTTGTGTATTGGGCTTTCTGTTTTTTTGGGAGTTTTTTCTTGAGTTCTTTATAAATTCTAGTAATTAGACCTTTGTCTGATGTATAGGACGTGAAGATTTTTTCCCATTCTGTGGGGGTTTCCTTAACTGTGTTAATTGTTTCTTTTGTTGTATAGAAACTTTTTAATTTCATGTAATCCCATTTATCTATTCTTGTTGCAATTTCTTGAGCAATTGGAGTCCTATTAAGGAAATCCTTTCCTATGCCTATATGATGGAGTGTATTGCCTATCTTGTCTTCTATTAGTTTTAAAGTTTCTGGTTTTATACTGAGATCCTTTATCCATTTTGAGTTAACTCTCGTGTATATTGAGAGATGTGGGTCAGTTTTCATTTTTCTGCATGTGGATGACCATGTTTCCCAGCACCATTTGTTGAAGAGGCTGTCCTTTTTCCAATTTACTTGCTTTGCTCCTTTGTCAAAAATAAGGTGGCTATAGGTGTGTTGAGGTATATCTGGGTCTTCTATTCTGTTCCAGATGTCTTCGGGCCTATTTTTGTGCCAGTACCAAGCTGTTTTTGCAACCACTGCTCTGTAGTATAGCTTGAAGTCAGGAATTGTGATTCCACCTGGGTTTGTTTTGCAGCTTAAGAGTGTTTCGGCTATACGTGGTCTTTTGTGTTTCCATATGAATTTTTGGATCATTTTTTCTATTTCTGTAAAGTCAGTCAGTGGAATTTTAATGGGTGTTGCATTAAATCTATAGATTGCTTTTGGTAGGATAGCCATTTTTACAATATTAATTCTCCCTATCCAGGAGCAGGGGAGGTCTTTCCATTTTTCAGTGTCCTCTGCTATTACTTTCTTTAATGTTTTGAAATTTTCCTTGTAGAGATCTGAAGGGTCTTTGGTTAGATTGATTCCAAGGTATTTAATTTTCTGGTGGGCTATCATGAATGGTATCTTTCCTGAAATTTCCTTCTCTTCCTGTTTGCAGTTGGTGTAAAGAAAAGCTATTGATTTTTGTGAGTTAATTTTGTTGCCTGCAACTCTGATGAAGGAATTAATTAGATCCAGAAGTTTTTTGATTGAGGATTTGGGGTCTTTCAGGTATAAGATCATATCATCTGCAAATAAGGATAATTTGACCTCTTCCTTGCCAATATGTATCCCTTTGATTTCTTTCTCTTGTCTGATTGTCCTGGCCAGGACTTCAATTACTATGTTGAATATAATAGGAGAGAGAGGACAACCTTGTCCTATTCCAGATCTAAGAGGAAATGTTTTCAGTTTTTCTCCATTTAATATGATGTTGGGTGTAGGTTTGTCATAAATCTTTTTCACGAAATTAAGGTATTTTCCTGTTATATCTATCTTCTCCAGTGTTTTTATCATGAAAAGGTGTTGCACTTTGTCAAAGGCCTGTTCAGCATCAATTGAGATGATCATGTGGTTTTTGTTTGCCAGTGTCTTGATATGCTGGATTATATTAATTGATTTCCATATGTTAAACCAGCCTTGCATATGTGGTATAAGTCCCACTTGGTCATTGTGGATAATCTTTTTCATATGCTGCTGGATTCTGTTTGCCAGAATTTTATTAAATATTTTTGCATCTAGATTCCTAAGGGAGATGGGTCTATAATTCTCTAGCTTAGATGAATGTTTTCCTGGTTTAGGTATCAGAGTGATGGTAATTTCGTAGAATGAATTTTCGAGTGTTCCCTCCTTTCTATTCTTTGTAATAATTTGAGGAAGACAGGTATTATATCTTCTTTAAAAGTTTGGTAAAATTCTGCTGTGAATCCATCTGGACCTGGGCTCTACTTTGTTGGGAGAATTTTTATTAGCTTTTCTACTTTTGTATATGTAATGGGCTTGGTTAGGTCAGTTATGTCTTCTGGGGTTAGCTTTCATAGGTCATATGTGTTAATAAATTTGTCCAATTCTTCTGCATTTTCATATTTTTTGGAATACAATCTCTCATAGTAATCCCTGTTGATTTTCTGCATTTCATTGTAGTCGGTGATTATGGACCAATTTTCTTTCATTATCCATACTATGTTAGGTTTTTTCCTTTTTCTTTTTGATGAGATTGGCCAGAAGATTGTCTATTTTATTAATCTTTTCAAAGAATCAGCTCTTAGTCTTATTAATTTTTTCAATTATCTCTTTGGATTCTAGTTGAGATGTTTCTGCCTTTATTTTTGTAATTTCTTTTTGTGTTTAGGGTTGTTTTCTTGTTGGATTTCTAATGTCTTAAGCTGTGTCATTAGGTCATTTATTTGGCTCTTCTACATTTTATTGATGAAGGCACTTAATGCTATAAATTTCCCTCTTAAAACTGCCTTTGCTGTATCCCATATGTTTTGGTATGATGTGTTTTCATCATCATTTGAGTGTAGGAATTTTTTAAATTGCAATTTGATTTAATCAATGATCCATTGGTCATTCAGTAGTGTATTATTCAGTCTCCATGAGTTTGTAAAGTTTCTGGAATTATTCTTGCTTCTTAGCTCCAATTTTACCCATTATGATCTGATAAGGAACAGGGATAATTTCTACTTTTTTGTATTTCTTGAAGGAGTTCTTATGGACTAGCATATGATCTATCTTAGAAAATGTACCATGTCGAGCTTAAAAGAATGTGTATTCCTCATCATGTGGATAAAATATTCTCTATATATCTGTGAGATCCAACTGGTTTAGGGTGGATATTAGGTTTGATGTTTCTCTGTTGATTTTTCATTTTAATGACCTTTCTCTTGATAAAAGTGGGGTATTGAAGTCTCCCATTATTATTGATTCTGGTCCAATAAAGTTCTTTATATTCCATAAGGTTTGTCTTATAAGGCTAGGTGCCCCTATGTTTGGGGCATAAATATTTAGGAGCATTATTGATTCTTGATCGATTGTTCCTTGTATTAAAATGTAATGTCCTCCTTTGTGTCTTCTAATTAGTTTTGGAATGAAATTTAATCTATCTGAAATTAGAACTGCAACACCTGCTTTCTTTTGTCCCCCCCTGCTAAGTATACATTTTTCCAGCCCTTAACTCTCAGTTTATTCCAGTCTTTGTGAGTTAGATGAGTTTCTTGAATACTACATATTGATGGTTTGTGTTTTTTCATACAATTAGCCAGCCTCTGTCTCTTAATTGGTGAGTTAAGACCATTTACATTAATAGTGATTATTCAGTAACTTTTATTGTTATATATCCAATCATTACCTGTTACTGATTTTTGAATCATGTTTGTTTTGGTCCATTCTTGGGTTGTACTTGTCTCAGCTAACTAGTTCTTTGATTTCCTTTGGAGGGTTATCTTAACTCTCTTGGATGTGGTAATTGATTTACAATCCTGCCCAGTGCTGGTTTGGTCATTGCATATCGTTTAAAAGCTTCAATGTCATTAAATGTCTTATGCTCCTCATCTATTATCAAAGATAGTTTTGCTGGATATATTAATCTAGGCTGGAGATATTTTTTTTAAATATTTGAATCACCTGTGTCCTTTCCTTTCTAGCTTTCAATGTTGATATGGAAAAGTCTGCAGTAATTTTAATAGGTTTTCCTTTATAAGTAATAAGGGTTTTCTGTCTTTCTGCTTGCAGGATAGCTTCCCTGGTCTCTAATGTCAGCATGCGAGCGATGACGTGTATTGAGGATGATCTACTTAAGTCAACCTTCAAAGGAGTTCTGAATGTCTCAGTGGTGTATATATCCATTTCCTGTGCTATCTTTGGGAAGTTTTCCTTGAGGATATCACTTACTAGGTTTTGAAGGCCTCCAGTGGATCTTTCTTCTCCTTCAGGAATGCCTTGAATTCTTAAATTTCATTTTTTCATTCTATCTGAGTTCTCCTGGAAATCTTTCTTTAAAACCTTTATCATTGATTCCATTTCTAACAGTTTGTATTTCAGTTCATTTATGGTGTCCTCTGAATCGGAAATCCTCAGCTCAGATTCATCCAGTCTCGATGAAAAGGATTCTTTAGCCGTGTTCAATACTGATAATTTGGATTGAGTATCAAGAAGTTGTTGTTGTTGTTGTTGTTAGGTGCTGTTGAGTTGGTATCTGACTCATAGCGACCCTCAGGGTTTTCAATGGCTGACTGTTCCAGGATTGCCTTGGGACTGGGTTGCCAGGTCCTTCTCCCATTTTTGCGGTGCTGGGAATTGAACTCAGGACCTCAGAGACTGCAGCGCAGCACTCTACCAACTGAGCTAAATCCCAGCCCTGAGTACCAAGAAGAGTGGCTTGGGTTTTCCTTATCATTTCTAACTGGGATGACAGAACGACTTCCAAGTGAGAAAACTTCCTTTCAAGTATCTCCAGTGTGCTTGTGGTATTTGTTTTAATTTCTCTTAGCATGTTTATAACCATGACTCTGAATTTCGAATTTGAGATCTCTAAGAATTGAGGGTCCTTGTAGTTATTTGTTGGGGGGCTTTGATCTGTGTAGCCTTCAGATCCATCCTGCCCCTTTTTGTTTTTTGTAGGTTTACTTTGTTTGCCCATAATTTGGTCTGGGAAATAGAATTTGTCTCTCCTGATTAAGCAGAACTTCTTCCTCTGTTATTCCTTTGAGATTGTGTGGTGCTGAATCTCTGGTGCTTATTAGAGCTTATAAAATGGGTATATTCTTGGATTTTTGGTCTGTGTGGTTCTCTCTTTAGTCCACCAGCCCAACTCCAAAGGGGCTAGGGGCTAGGGAGGTGCTAGATTTTCTGTCTCTTCTGTGGGGTGAGAAAGGGGGGGATCTGGTGACAGAAGAGGGGGAAAGAGGAGGTAGAGGACAGAGGCTAATAGAAATTACTGTCAAAATTAAAATTAAGGTTAAGACTTAAGGGTAAAATAATTAAAACAAAGACACATATATAGCTTAAGAAAAAGAGAAGGAGAATAGAAAAAGGGACAGGAGTAAAAGAAGAAAGGAAGAAAAACAGGAAGGAAAAAGAGAAAAAAGGAAAAAAATCTCACACATACACGCTCCCACATACATGTAAAAATGCTTGTAGTTGGGTGCGGTGGTGCACGCCTGCATTCCCAGCAGCTTGGGTGACAGAGGCAGGAGGAATGCAAGCCCAAGTTCTGTGCAACCCAATGAGACCCTATCTCAAAAAGCAAAAAATATGGTCCGGGGGTGCAACGTGGCGGTCCAGCACATACAAAGGAAGCAAGCACAGGACCCTGGGTTCAAACCCCCATACAAAAACAAACAAATAAACAAACAAAAAACCAGACCACACACATACATGCTCCCACATACATATAAAAACACTTGTAGTCAGGTGCAGTGGTGCATGCCTGGAATCCCAGTGGCTTGGGGGGTGGAGGCAGGAGAATCGCAAGCCCAAGATCTGTGCAACCCAGCAAGACCCTGTTTCAAAAAGCAAAAATTATGGGCTGAGTGCACAGCACAGTGGTCTAGCACCCACAAAGCAAGCAGGTGCAAG